>CM022392.1:1792079-1848818 GCA_011833715.1 Carcinoscorpius rotundicauda
TCTGCAAGTGGGAATGCCATTTTAAATACACAAGCTGTCTATCTGTATAGAATATAAATACAATATTGGAATAGGATTAAACTGTTTGTTCAATCCCGGGCGAGCCCCCAATTTTCTGTTACGTTTTTTATGCGGACTGAACGCAACAGAAAGACACAGATAGCAGCTTGTATAATTTATTATAATGATCTACTTATGTGATAGACACAAAATAAATTATCCAATATCAATAACAGATATCCAGTTTCAACCATCAAAACAACTTACAATACAAAAAGGTACTGGCCTGTGCTTAATAATATGATCCAGAATAAGTGTCCAAATCCGAAATCCAAAGTTCCAATCTAGGCGGTGAATTTAGTCCCACGGAGAAATTTTCGAAGTTTGAATGGGTAATTTCAAACAAAAATTCACAGTCCAATTCGTATTGACTTTAGATATAATCCGTAATCCGACTGAATTGTAAAGATTGACGGAAAAAATTTCACCGCTTTAGTCGATCTAGCTCTATTCACAAATTCAGTTTAAACTTTCTCAAACGAGACAAACTTCTTGATCCGAGTAAAAATGGATGATTCACTTCTTGACCCGAGTAAAAATGGATGATTTACTTCTTGAACCTGGTAAAAATGGATGATTCCTTTCCCTCGCATCGCCGTCTGTTTATATACTAATCGCGTAACTTCCCAGAATTCCACAGTACAAACACCAGGCCAATACAAGTGATCAATCTACCTAGTTTTAAAAATTTCTACATGAATAATTCTAAATGAATTTTAATTAATTCTAAAATGTTATTTTAAATCAATAACATTTTTTTTTGGTTTAAACTTCGAAAAAATAATATAAATATGGAAATATAATAGATATGGGAATGCAAACACGACATGACATGGTTGTCGTTTACACAACATTTACATAACACTCTCGACATGGTTGTCGTTTACATAACATTTACATGATATTTACATAACACTCACAGACTACATACGTTCTGCCCACCATGGAACCCACCTTTTAACGATGTATGTTCCTATGTCGGGACTATGTTTGTTTGACTGATTTTTAAGATTGCTTTTTCCAAAAATAAATAAAGAAATGAACAGAAACAATGAAACAATTAAAATTATTCTTGAATAAGCGAATAATATTATTTTGTTATTAAGTGGAAAGTTAAGCCGACAAATATGAGCATTTTATGACTTCAGATTTACGTACCGCTGATCTACTGGGGGAAATTTAATACAAAATAATTTAACAAACATAAATTCTTAAGTTCTTAACACAAAAGGCCTGGCATGGCCGAGCGCGTTAAGGCGTGCACTCGTAATCCGAGGGTCGCGGGTTCGCGCCCGCGTCGTGCTAAACATGCTCGCCCTCCCAGCCGTGGGGGTGTATAATGTGACGGTCAATCGCACTATTAGTTGGTAAAAGAGTAGCCCAAGAGTTGGCGGTGGGTGGTGATGACTAGCTGTCTTTCCTCTAGTCTTACACTGCTAAATTAGGGACGGCTAGCACAGATAGCCCTCGAGTAGCTTTGTGCGAATTTCCAAAAACAAAAAACAAAAACCCTCTAGTCTTACGCTGCTAAATTAGGGACGGCTAGCACAGATAGTCCTCGAGTAGCTTTGTGCGAAATTCCAAAAAACAAACAAACAAATCTTACCACAAAAATAAACAAATGATTCTAAGAGCTGTTTCACTTGTATGAACCTGAGACTAGTTTATACTGGGTTTAACTTAATACACGTTGAAAAAGGCATATATTGAGAATTTATTACATGATATACGTTTTAATACAAATATACTATTACGGGAGTGTATTTAATACGTTCATGATGTGCTAAAAACACGTAGGTCTGAGAAGTCTTGATATAACTGAAAAGAAACCCTTATGACTCGTTCTTTTCCAGAATCTGTCCAGTTCCTTATAGTTCAAGATGCCATAGCTATGGTTAGTTCTTATCCCGGATCTGTCCGTTTTCTTATAATTTATTTTGGTTCCAACGACCTTAAACAATCCGATAAGACTGCTGAAGACTTCTTCTCAGAACTTGAAAGCACAATAATAAATATCTTCAGCCTCAGACCACACATTAAACTAGCATAGGGGAACAAGAAGTTATTTGGTCTGTCAGCCGTACTTATTACAGTTATAAAAAAGCGAAAATTTATATCGAAAGATAGCCTAATCATATTATTTACCTCCATCTATGAAACTGTTGTATTTAAACTACGTTATGCAAATAGCGCAATGATGATACTGTAAAGAAAACTATCCTTTTTAAGTAGTGTACTTGGTGAACTTCATTGGTTAGGTATATATATATACAGTACGGAGCAAAAGTGTTAGAACGAAATCAAAAATTATATTTCAAGCTATTTTCAAAGAACAGTGGATGTTAAATCATAGGTGATACATTCAAAGTTTGTTAATCTTCATATGTAGTACAATAAAAATTCGGTGGTGGTACTTGACTTCAGCAAACAGATAATGTTTTCTGTCTTATATTAATAACTATAGATAGCCTTTCAGGTACTGTCACGTAATAATTAATGTCCTTTGCAACTTTGCTTCAAATGTTTCAAGTACAAAAGGAAGTTTTGATTTGTTAATTTTTTTATGTTTCATAGTCTAGACATCTTCAATTGGGTTGACTCCGAGGCTCTTTGGAGGCATTTGCATCATTTGATTGATTCCAGTAACACTTCTTTCTTAGCTAAGTAAATTCTTCATAGGATGGATGAATGTTTGAGGTCATTATCTCTTTGGTTGTAGAATCCTTTACCAATAATACGCAAACCATTGTGTATAACATGACGGATCAATAGTGTCTGATGGTACTTGCGTTGGTCCATTATTCTATCCATTTAGCAAATATCTATTTTCTTCCTAACATAGAAGCCCCTCAAGCCATCACATTTCTCTTCCCATGCTTACACTTTTTAGCAAATATCATTCTCTTGACAATATTTGGAGATTAAAGTAAAGGTTTTTAAATTGCTACACAACCAAATATTTCATTCTCTTCGAGTCTTATATAAACTACAGTTTATACCATAGACTTAAATACTTTTATGTTACTTGGTACATGGTTGTTTATCTCACACTTGAGATCAATGACAGTCTTCCTTCTGTCCTTGTTCTTTCAAGGTGTGTACTTTGTGTTTATTCTTGCATGCTAGTTTATTATTATTGTGTTTGAGTGTTGGGTAAATCAGCGATAACTGTTTTGTTTAACCTTGTAGCCTTTTTTATATGGGAATATGAATATCTAATTTGAGCTTATTTATGAATATAAGGTGTTCTGTTATTGTGATTTTAGTAACTTAACGCGTCTTCTAATTTTATTTCTAGACTATATTTATTTGTGGATCACCAGTTGTAAGATATTATATTTTCATCTTCTTTGATCCTTTTTTTGTGGGTGTGGATATCACTATATTGCACCAGTTGCTACAGAAATCACTATTTTGCTCCAGTTGCTATGAGTATCCTTTATTGATACTTTGGTATGTAATTTTCTGCTTTTGTTATGAGTCTGTCTGTGATTACTGAACATTTGCTATTTTTATTCAGGCTGTTAGTGATTCTTGTGGCCAGTTTGAGATGGATACGTCCTATTAATTTTGAATATTTTAAGTGAAGCACCGGTTACTCAATATGCTACTTGTGCTCTCCTTTCTAGGAATAACGAAACACGGTTTATAGTGATGTAAATCCATAGATCTTCTGCTGTGTTACTAGGGAAGGAAAACTCTATTAATTTCTCCTCATGTTAATTCTAATTTACTTTTTGTAGTTCAATTTTTGCATGTGTTCTGTTTGGTGCTGATGATGTGACGTACCGAAAACTCTTCATATTGGTAAATAGTCGCTGTTTGAATCTACTCCTATAAGGAATATTAGAACCTGTTTTCTAATGATGTTTAAAGTATAAAAGTTGCTGCTAACTATATCGGTTTTTAGGTCATGTAGATCTATGAGGGTCACATACATTTGACCTCTTCCATTACCCCACGTGACAATGTCCATGAGTGTAATTACCATTATACTCTCCTCCACTTGGCACAGTGGATTGTTTGCAGACTCACTCCTCTAGAAACCTGGTTTCGATACCCGTGTTGTGAATTGGAAGTTAGTCAAATTTATTTATTTTACATAAATACACACAAGTATTTAGACAGGTATACTAAAACAAATTTTGAAGTTTCAAATAATAATCGATCATTTCTTAAAGAATGTAACTCTAGTTTACGTTATAGATATTTTAGCAGTATTAAACTCTAATACCACTTATACTATTAACTTATAGAACATACACAGTTACAAATAATAAGGTATTTTGTCTTAATAAATGTGGAATGTCGAATTACATACACAACAAACATGTTTCAAATACATTTTTCGAAGAACAGGTGTTCGTTACAACAATATACTTAAAACGTTTATCAGAATTGAGTTTATAACAGTTTGAAGTTTTGTTTAATTTATATAGTGGATGATTCAAGGTATATTAATTGCATGAAGGCAATTTCAGGACATAATTTGTTTCGGATAGTCACGATTCTGAAAAAAACTGAAAAATAAAAAGTTCAACATCGACTGATTTGAAATACAAAGTTTACATTTGAATTAAATAAGTGAATTAATTATTTTAAAGATATGGTTAAGTGATTCATGATATTCAATTTCTTTATTATTTATGAAACTGCACTTTCAATAAAACACTCGTCCTTAACTGAATAAATTGTTTACTGTTTCCTGCTTACGTAACTCCAATTTACAAATATTTTTCTTGAGTATAGCCCCCCAGTGGCTCAGCGGTATGTCTGCGGACTTACACGCTAAAATTCGGGTTTCGATACCCGTGGTGGGCAGAGCACAGATAGCCCATTGTGCAGCTTTGTGCTTAATTCTAAAAACAACAAACAAAAAAAAAACAATTCTTGAGTATATAGTGAAGTTAACTGTTACAAATGTTTGAGTTGCTTCAATCACTTTAATCTTATAATTTATAAAGATTTTTTTTTTTTCAAATTTCGTGCAAAGCTACATGAAGGCTGTCTACATAAGCCGTTCTTCACTTAGCAGTGTAAGCTAGTCACAACCACCCACCGACAACTTTAGGACTAGGCTTTTATCAACGAATAGTGGTATTGACCATCATTTTATAATGCCCCTCTAACGGCTCAAAAAGCGAGCATGATTCGAACTCGTGATTCTCAGATTACGAATCATGTGCCTTAACCAACCGGCTTTTCCAATTTCAGTCATTTTTTTCTCGAACAAAAACGCTCGGCATTGCCAGGTGGTTAAGGCGGCACTGGACTTGTAATTAATCTGATGTTCACGGGTTCGAATCACCATCGCACCAAACAAGCTGGCCCTCTCAGAAGTGGGGGCGATATATAATGTGATGGTCAATCCCAATATTCCTTGGTAAAAAGTAGAGTACTCCAAGAATTGGCGGTGGGTGGTGATTACTATCTGCCTTCTCTCGAGTCTTACACTGCAAAAGTGGGAACGGCAAATAGCCCTCGTGTAGCTTTGCGCGAAATTCAAAACACATCAAACCAAACCGAACATAAAAATTGACATCTTTAATAATTTAGTTGCTTCAGGCATTTTGCAATAGATAATAAATGAAAGACATAAATTTATTTTTAAAATTTGAAAATACACTGATTAATTTCTGTGAGAGATCAATCTAATGTTCAAAGTTAAGTGTGCCAAATATTGGTTCTGTTATTTGAAAATATCTGTCATTTGTAATGAATTAACATTTTGACTTGTTGTCATTGAATTATTTTAAACCCACATAATTTACATTACATATTAATAATCTGAAATATGCTGCGCTAGCCGTCCTTAATTTTACAGAATAAAACAAAGAGTAAGACAGCTAGCCGTCACCTCCCACAGCTAACTCTTAAGCTACCTTTTTACTAACATATTGTGGGATTGACCACAACATTAAAACACCTTTACGGCTGAAAGGACGAGCATTTTGGTGGGACGGGTATTCGAACTAGCGATACTGGGATTACAAGTAGAATGCCTTAACCCATCTGGCCACACCAGGTTTTCTAAGGTTAGCTACTCTTTTACCAACGAATAGTGGGATTGGCTGTCACATTATTACGCTCTTACGGTTGAAAGGACAAACATGTTTGGTGTGACGGGGCGTACAGCTTTTGAGTTATGACAATGTATAACGCAAAGTAAATAAATTACATATATGTATATATATAAACATAGTTACGTTTTCTTTATGTTGTTTGTCTTTTATTTTTTATATTAAGGGAACTCAAAATTTATATTGAAAATTGTTATGCATTTCCATGGAAAAAATATTAAATAATTCATTCGTAATCCGAGTGTCGTTAAATCGAATCCCTGGAATACCAAACATGCTCTCCCTTTCATCCGTGAGGACGTTATAATTGTACTACCAATCCCACTATTTGTTAGTAAAAGAGTAGCCCAAGAATTGGCGGTAGGTGGTGATGTCTAGCTAGCTGCCTTTCCTTTGGTGATACACTGTAAAATTAGGGACGGTTAGCGCAGATAGTCCTTTTGTAGCTTTGCGCGAAATTCAAAACAAACAAACAATAATTAATTCACACTTACTTTCCCTCTAGCGGACAGTGTTATCACTATGTTTATACCTGACCACAACAAAAATTGATGTTCTTTACAGACCATATACTGCCCTGAGTCGTTAAGGGGAATTTATAACTACATCAATATTTCTGAAAATCTAAGGTATCAGTGAGACTTTTAGCGAAACGTTTTTTGTTTGTCTTAGGAGAGGTAAAATTTATTTTGTTAATCGGTGTCTTCAGAATGAAACAGTCATGTTTATAGAACCATAGCGTTTTGTGTTAAAATTTAGAAAGACAAATCAATTTTATCATAATAAAACAGGTTCAGAGAGACTGTATCACAGAAAACAATCTCTGATACACTCTATCGATTCCAGTATAAAAATTAAAGTCCAGTCATCTTATATGTTGTTATGTTACACTTAGATACCGCAGTACAGAAACAGTTGAATTCTGTACCAGTAAAGAATGTCTAGATACATTTTATCCCAGAACATATATTGTACTACTATATAAGAAACGTAGATCAAGACATGCGTCACTTAATCTTACAGCCAATACAACCTGGTGTAGAACATTCTGAGAATGATTAATACGAGTCGTGGCGATCCTTCGAGGTGGAGGATGATGGCCCTTCAATTTCATACAGGAGTCCCGAGATGGCTAATAAAACCAATCCTTGCTGCACAGGTCTTCTGGCAGGAAGGGCAGGTCAGTTCAGGGGAAGGAAAGGTTTCAGTAGTAGCTGGAGTTGTTTCATGGAAACTTTGGAATACTGGAAAGACGTCTGTACGTGAGTTGATATAACGTGTGAATGACTTTGCACACCAGCAGAAACACGATCTTTAACAGTCAACAAGTCGAGTCCAATGGCAAAGAAACCAAGACGATTAGAACTTGTAGAACTGCTGCAGCCCTTGTCCGTCCTTCCTGCCGTTAAGGAGTCCAGGTTGGGGTCTTGGGGTTGGGTAGTTTTTTGTCAGGAACCTCACCCTCGATCTTGCCATCATGGATGATCCTACCAGAAACGCAAGCCTCCCGACGACATCGCTCTCAGGATTACTTGCACGCGTATGCTCTCTCACCACGGCAAGGTGACGATCCGACTGGAGAGTTAACAGGAGTAATAGTTTAACGTTTTTCTATTTTCTGTCTTTCAGACCCTGGTAACCCAAACTATCATGCGATTATATTTATTGGAATTTTACTTTCTACACCAAATTCTGAGGCAATCTCTCAAGAAATTAATGAAATATAACGTGAAAAACTTTGATTGAATTTAGCATCAGGAGACGTTATATTAATTATTTAGCACAGATGATGATGTTTCAAAGAGCTCTGCCATTTTCAGAGGGTTAATAACAAGTACCTGTTAGTCTACATTCCATGTTGTTACTATAAATAAGCTATTGACCATGTTTTGAGAAGAAACAAAGATACGTAAAGCTCTGTTTCGAATAATATGGTTGTGATCTTATTAATTTCTTATTTTATGGGATTTTTAACGTGTATTGATAAAAAGTCTAATCAAATTAAATGTGAAAGTGATGTGCAGTGGAAAAGAAGAATTAAATGTGCGACTTAAAGGAATGAAATAAAATTGCAGACCAAACTGGTAGCTATACCTTTATGTCCTAAACTGAACAAAGAACGTAGCGAGACTAATTGATGAATGAATATTTTCTTTAGAATTATTTATTGTCAATGTTACAAGTGTAGCTAGAAGTTTGACCGCCAATTTTGATTTCATTCTATTACGGCTAGAAAAGAAAGGTGTATAAAGAGTAACTTTCCAGTCTTATATTTGTCATCACCCAATTCGATTTTCGTTGAATACAAGTCTCATGAATTGAGCTATGTGATGAGAGACAAAAGATTCTGTGAAAACATCTTTACATTTGAAGTGTAATACTTTAAAAGTTACGTGTTAAGTGCTGAAAGGACAAATTAAGTTGAAAGTGGAAGAAATTACAATTAAATTTCTCACTTTACAATCAACAAATATTTTTACATAATATAATCAACGCTTCTTTCACATAAAATGATAAGATTTCAAGACCAATTGAAGTTTCTTCTCAGTGCAATTATAAATGTATTAAAAGTTGAAACATCATCTTGATTAGTTGGAATGAAGTCAAATATTTAGTGTACGTCAGTATGAAATAAAAAATTAACAAATTTTCTCTGACATTTTGCAGCTTTTATCGATCTTCGTTTGAAATGCATATGAGAAAAATCCAAATATTGGCTACGTCTTTTGTTATTAATTAAAAACTAATAGGTAGCAGTTTGTTAGTTGTAGAGCATTCAGTGTGATTACATCATATCACTCCACTATATAAATACTATATAAAAACTTGGAGAATTCTTTTCACATAGTCAACTAACTTACAGCTGATATAAACTTCTTTTACTTGATAACACTAATGTTGACTAGATTCATCAAGTTAATCAACATTTGTAATTTCAATTACAATTATTAATATAAATTAGGCCAAACGATTTCGACGAAAGAAGAATAATGCCATTTATTTCACAATAATCTGTTCTATCTAATAACATTTCACAATAAAATCATAAAGCTTTACGAGGAAAATGTTATACGACAGGCTAATTTATATTGTAATAATTTGTGTGTCTGTTTTTCTTTGTAAAATAACTTTGTTCTACACAATTTCCTCAAGGACCAAGCGAGTAGGTTGTTTGTTTTTAATGGTAATAGTTTTATAAAAGATATAATTTTGATATTTATTTTTATTACAGATTTTCGTTCTTCTTTTGATGACTACGGTCTTCACTACAGGAAGTTTTGCTAAAAATGGAAATAGCAAAAACATCCGGAACATTTACGATGGTTACAATGATCCTAGAAACACAGGGAGAGGAAGCAGAGTTATTGACCTCGATCCAGGTTTTTGAAGACGTAATGGAAATGGAAAAGGCAACAAAAAAAGTTGAGAAGAGACGTCATCAAACACTTAGGCTTGGAACTTCATCCCAAGTTTGGCTTAAAAAGCGGTGGATAGTGGGTTGAGAAACGGAAGAGGATTGGGTATAAGTCCAAATAGGAACGACGGTCTACATTTTGGCGGAGGAAATAGTAATGGTAGAGGAAATGGTTACGACAGAGGAAAATTCGTAACAGCTAACTGAGATAAGTATCATTGAATATTTCAAAAGAGTGGCTGGAGCCACTCTTACTGAAGTATGAAAAAACATCCAGAAACCCCAGAAGGAGGATCCCTGACTTTTCTCTTTCTTTCAAAAGTGGTTGAACAAACTAAAATCTCTGGTGGAAAAACCTCTCGTCTATCAGAGATTCTCAAGCTCCACTAATTCAGCCTGGGGTGCTAAAATGGCACTGGGGAGTCCTGAAAAACAGAGCTCTGGAATCTGTGCAATAGGTGAATCAAGTTCCCAATATTTTTCTCAAATCAAACCATTCACAATTTATTCAGCTTGAAGATTAGCAAGATCCTTTTTAGCTGTATTCATTAATGTCCATGAGTGGCAATCCATAATAAGATAATATCATCTGGTAGGTGCCTAAATGATCTTACAGGGCACCTCATTTTGACAGAACCTGTTGCCTAATGGTGGTAGTAATTATAGTAAAAGTAGTTGCTAGTATGAAGGCGAAAAGAGAAAGCACTCACCCCAGAATGGGATACCATGAACTATTGACACTTTCTCTATTGTCCTTTTTCATGTTTAAGTTTCCTAAAATCTCAAAGGTAAAATCACAAGTTTGTGGGTAATTAAGCACAAAGCTACACAATGGGTTATCTGTACTCTGCGCACCACCAGTATCAAAACCTAGTTTCTACCATTGTAAGTTTGCAGGCATTCTGCTGTATCATTGGGGTAAGAAGTGCAAGTTTAAGACATTTTTAAAAAATAAAGAATTTATGTCATTTCAACAAGTTATTAAAATTTCCATGACCATTTAATTCACTGTAAACACAATCAATGGAAAAAACATTTTAGCTTTGTCAAAATAACATGTAAGTTGTTTTTTTTCTCACCTAGATTTTATGTGCTAACAAATACATTGTTTAGAGATTGAGGGGTCATCCCAAAATTCTTTTCCAGCATCTTCTGTTATGCTGCACTAGACCTTAAATGGAGATTTTCACAGTTCACCAAGTAAATATGTGCCATTTAGGAAAACATTTCATCAAAACAACTGATTGCAATCTAAGGGCTGGGACTAACTTTGACCAAAACTGTAAACTGCCTGGACAATTATAATTCGTATAATAATAATCCTTGTTACACAATATGTCAAATATTTAAAAGTAGCCTGTTTTGATCAGCTGATTGAATATCTTGGAAAACAACACAAAATCATTTAACATTCTATTTTGCAATCACGATTAAAAGAATAACAAAAACATCTGTAAGAAACTAATTTCCTCACTACTACTGTCTGAATTACCCACTGCTACATAACTACAAAACACTGAGTGTTAAGAATAACATTCAGACTTCAGTAAATGTCACACAACATGAAAATGTTACACGATTGTATTCTATAATTATACTACATGTACTTTCTGAAAGAAGCTTGTCTGCGATTTGACTTTCCATGACCAGAACTAGAATTCGTGAAACTTTTCTGATTTTTCAAGTTCTATAAAACATTTTTCTTGACTTTCCACAAATTTCGTGACACATGCAGAACCTGTACAGACTATTTTTTTATTTAAAGTGAAAACTTGTTATATTTAGACTGGTACATCAGTAAATTATATTATTCAGTTGAGACATTAATATTATTTGCAATATTTATAAATAAAGAGCCCTCATAATGCTAAGTTTATTTATAAATTAACAAAAAATAATGTACAATATTTGATTAGTTACCTATAATCTGAATTTGAAAGGGAATACCCTTTTTTATGGTGTTACAGGTCTGTTTTTATTGCTTCAGACATATTTTTCTTACATATGAATTATAATAATATCTTTGTATTAAAAACTAAAAACCAACAAAAGTAGAAAAAATGAACACATAAAGGTAAATACAACAGTTTAGCACATTGATTCAGTAATTTAAACATCTACTTTAGCCTACATTTACAGATATTAAAATGTTTCAAAAATCACGTGAAACAGAATTTTGGAACATTTTAATATCTGTATGTGTTGGCCGAAGTTACGAAGTAGATGTTTAAATTATCGTTGTTTTGTAGACTAACTTTAAAGATTAGTTTTTATAACTGTTATTAGCTGTCTTTTAGTACCATTTATTTTGAGTACTTTTTCACTATGGATCTTTTTTCAATTTGTAAATTACTTCATATTTTAACAGAAGTTAACAAATTACTCACCTTCCTTTAAAAATGCAATATAAAAACTGATGAATAATAGTTTACAAACTTAAAGAGGTACATCTTCAAAGTCAAACTATTTTCATATTCAGTCTGAGTGTGATGTATTTCTATATACAATATTTCAGAACAGTATTAACTATTTTACAAAAAGAATATTAACATATAGAAAAAGGTTGACATAAATGAAATAAAAAAATGTTTGATGATAAACTGTATTGATTTCCAGTTGATAATACTTTTAAACTCATCATTTAACACATTTCATGTCGGAGGTTTTTAGAACTCTTAGGTTAAACATTAAGTTCTATTCTTCAAGTCAAATCTTTAGTGTATAAAGATCTTTCTGTCTGAAAGTGTATTGTTTCTTATTTACAAAATTTATTATTATCCCAAGTTATAAATGTCAAATTTTTTATGTCTAGTTCAGGTCCAGATTTAAAGTTACTCTACAACTGTCACATGGAGCAGAGATATTTCTGCAATGTAGTTTTGGACAATTAGAAATACTACGGTCAAATATTTTTGTATTGAGGGAAAGAAAGTCATAATAAAATACAAATCAGGAATTCAAGATGAATTTTTCATATTCTTCTTAATTTCTCCATCAACTAAATAAATGTTAAGCCTTATCTAAGCCTCCACCATTTTTTGCTGTTGTCAGAAGTAGGATACTTCTTGACTGTTGATCAAGACAGTTGTGGTCTAGATACACTAGTTTCCATGAATTAGCAAACACTAACTACTTCTCAAGCCAAATCATTAGGAAACACAAGTTAATCTTTAAATCAAAATGATTAACTTCAATTCATATTGTAACAGAAAAAAAAAGCTTTACATTCTAGTTTTACAGTGGAAATATCTTTTTACGGTAGTTTTTGTACACATTTTTAGTAATCGTTGACAATTTTAAAATATATAACATGCAGTAATGAAGACATTTTTTTATATGCAAAAACGGCTCGTTTGGGTTGAGAAAATATTTTAAATGGAAGGTCGAAACGTTGTTCGCTCTTCTATTTAAAATATTTTCTCAACCCAAACGAGCCGTTTTTGCATATAAAATTCTCAACAAGTGGGTTTCTCGACATCACTGAGTAATGAAGATAATTTATGTAATATCTACATAAACTGGGTGCATTAACAAGAAATGTTTTATTATTTGTTGAAACATGATTTTATCTCATATTTTTATTTCAAAATGGAATTCCACATTTTAAAATTTATTTTATTAGTAATACACAAGTTTTGAAGTTATGAAAAAAATGTTAAAACACATATAATGTTATAGCAACGCTGGCGGCAGCGCACGCGATATACGACCACTTTAATGATAGCCTGCTGCAAATACTCTGAACTTGGTGTCTAAATAAAAGTTCGTTTTACGACTTTCAGATATATGTAATTGGTTTAAATTTAATCTACAAATGTTTATTGTTGTTTATAACAAAATAAATTATTTGTTGCGTGCGTACTATATGAACAGGCAACCGATAAAAACGCCGATCACTGGAATAAGTTTTGCGGCTGTTCGTAGCGCATGGAGCGCAATTTTTCAGATCAACCCCGATTTGTGTTGTTTTGGCGCGAAAAAAACCGGAACGTGTTGACCTGAATTGATGTTAACCAATCAGAGCACAGATTTGCGATCACGTGAATGTTTGTTATTTTTGCATATTTCGACAAAAACATGAACAAAGAATCACAAAGTCTACATTCGAATTCGTCTCTTTCGGGGAATGCTAGAGGTAAGCGACATATATCATTCAATAGGTTATCTATCATAGAATATATTGACCAAGTTTGATGTTGTTTAGAGTATATTTTCTATGCGGCAACGATCTCTAAATTTTCAAAAAATGTGCGGCCACGAGATAATCCTGGATTATCTATACTAATCTGTTCTCCAATCCTATCTGTGAACACGACACTCTTTTTGTCATAACTTTTTTATTATTTAATATTTTTTTAGAATTTAGAAAGTATTTTTGTTCTTAAATCAATGGCTTTAAAATTGATACATTTTTCATGAAATATTTTGACCCCCATTGCTAATTATGTTATGTGTTTCAATGAAAACATCAGTATATGATTGATACTGGTTTGTTTTCTTTCCTGTACTTTCACTTGAAAAAAAAAAGGCAACATGTATAAAGAAACAGATATACAAAGGAAAAAGTCAAACACCAGCATTACAGGAAGTCATCTCATTTTAGTCATCATTTTCTAATGACTTGTACAAAAACTTTGCAAATATATTTGTCAATGAAAAATGTTAATCTAAGCCTTGCGATGCTAATGTGTTGACAATAACTGTTCATTCTTACACATGTATAAGTTAGGAAAGGCCAATTGTTGAATAATCTGTTTCACAGACATTTAGTAGCTGGGAAATTTCAATATTGAGAAGTCTAAACAGATAAATTTATGGTACTAAACAAACAAAAAGAAAAAAGTTTGAAAGCAATCACTGTTCAATGCTTAAAGCTGAGTCTTTAGCTGTGGTGGAAAAATCCATTGTACACTTGCAGGATTTTTCAAACAAAGCCTATAATTTTAAAGTAAGGTTAATCTTACTGAGATCTCACTTAGAGAAGAAGTTTAATATCCTATTTCAGAATATACTTTAAGACAGTTAAAATTTTTTATTTGCATTTTCTTTGCCACAATTACTTTCCAGCTGTAATTTATGGAATAGTGAAAATAAGTATTGCTTGTGATAGCACTTTAATGTTTTTCAATTCTCCAAAAGAAATATTTAATAAATACACACATTCATTAAAGAAAATTTTCAACTTTATTTGACAATGATTTTTTGAGCAACTGCTTTTAAAACCTGATAAAAACAAAAGTTTTGTGAAACATTTTTTAAAAATAATTTCTTCTTTTCTTGGTGTGAATTTTCAAAAAACTTGTTTTGAAGTGTAAGAAAGGTTTCAAAATCCTAATTTCTGAGTAATTTTTTAACTTTTTTGATGAGTCTTCCTGATGGGTTATGATAATTATCATTGTGCTACAGAGTCCTTTACAACTTCTCTTACTGTAGTTTCTCTCTTAACATTGTAGACTAGATGTCAACATTGGTTTTATGACATTTATGTTTCTACTTGCTCTTTTCTTTTACCTTCATTTCCTTTAATGAGTTTTACTATATTTACTTTACTTTACTTTTACCTCTTTAGTGGATGCTTGGCAAGTTATTCTTAGAATTTTGCTTCATGTCTTTTAAAACTTTTGTTACTTTACTTTATGATAATGGCACATAACCCGGAACCAGGACTGGAAAGGCCAACTTCAGGTGACTGATGGTGGTTCTTGGACTTACCTGTTAGTCTTCCTGGCGGGTTATGATAATTACTGTTATGCTACAGAAAGTATTTTTTACAACATCTTTTATTCTGGTTACCCTCTTAACATTGTAGATAGATGTAAGCATTGGTTTATGCTATTTATCAGTTTAAATGCTGTTTTGTTTTACCTTCATTTCCTTTTATGGATTTTACTACATTTACTTTATTTTTTCCTTTTTACTGGACGTTTGTCACAGATAACCTAGCTGCTTTGTGCCATAAAACGCTAAATCAACTAATCAACTTGCCTTTGTTACAACTGTCAACAACAGCACCATTTTAAACATGTTTTTTCTCAAGGTTTGTACATGATATTGGACATTGTTATTGTTGTGGGGGGTCAATGGGAGGATTAGGTGATACGTTATTTTGCGAGACCGGTTTTTGTGGCAAAAATGACTGCTAACATGAGGTTTCTCTTGCATATGTTACTTGGTTTGTTCAACAAACCAGATCTGGAAATCTATGGCATGTATTTAAAAAATATAGTATTGTAACTTGCTCTAAATTTTATCTTGGTACAGACTGATGTAATAAATAATAAAACATTCCAGGTATTCTAATGACAAGACTTTGCAAGTATTGCATGTGTTATGAGTTTATATAATGTTTTCTATTTATCATTGTTACAGTGAAAGTGTGGATATCTATTAATATATACATTTGCAGTCTAAACTCAAGATTTAGGCTTATAATCTAAAATGAACATTAGCATTCTTATGTGTAGTCTAGTAATAAAAAGATTGCTGTTCCAGCAACACTTCTTCAAATGGATATATTGATAATTACAAATTCCATCCCAAGTGTTAAGATCTGTTATTTAGGACAGTAAGATGTGCAGTTACTTATAACTGTCAGAGTAGAACAAAACATTTAAAGATTTGTAACCAATAGTGGGGCTCAGGACAGATAGCCCATTGTGGTGCAGCTATATACTTAACTACAAAGAAATAAACCTTTTTTTTATATATATCAAGAAGAAGGTAAACACTAAAGTATAGCAAGAATCATGGTGTTACTGGAATAATTTGTGTATTTGTTTTTTGTCTCCTGTGATACATATAACATTAAAGTTTGATATCTGAGCCATATAAAGCTTTGTTTGGTATCATTGTAACAATGAAAATGTAGTTTCTTGTTGATTTTTTTTCACAGAATTTTGCAATCCAAAAGCTGGAATTCGGCTGAGACAAAATGAATCAATACATTCCCCTATGTGGCCTTAATTTGATTTTTACATTCACTACTCTCATTATTCATTACTCACAGGAACAATTTCTATATTTTAGATGTTTGTCCTTTTTTCTGCTCCCTCAGTGGACCAGTGATACATCTGCATACCTCATAATGCTAGAAATCAGGTTTTGATACCCACAGTGGGCAGAGCACAGATAGTCCATCATGTGGCTTTGTGTCTTAAATCTAAACATATCCTTTATTCTCAAGTAGAATGTATATCATAAAGTTGCATTTAATACAATATTTAAACATTTATTAAATGTCTTTTGCATATGATTACAAAACTTTATTCAAATTTTTTGTGAAATAAACTTGTTTTTACAAGACAAATCATGTTTTTGCAGCTAAAACTTTGAAGAAAAAGAAATGTTTTGAAAGCCACATGAATGACAAACATATCAACGTTCAACTTATAACTGGAAACAAAAAAAATGAAACAATGAGGACTTTAGATTAAATAAATATAAAAACAACAAAGTTGCATGCCTCAACACATGCCCAGTCCCTCAAGAAATAAATAAAAATAGCTTGTATTCCACTGTGATATGAACAAATTTAAAAAAAAGAAAGATGTAAAAAGGTCATTAGAACATCTAGAAATAGCTCAAAATCATTAAAAAATCACCGAAAAAGACAAACATTTTACAATTCTCCACTTTTATGTTGACACTGAATCTTAAATTTTGCCTCTACTTGAGGGTAGTAGTAATACATAGGGCATTTCTCCTTCACTTGGATGTAAAAAAAAAATCAAATTTTTCATCCCCCCGAAAGTACAGCGGTATGTCTATGGATTTGCAATGCTAAAATCAGGGGTTCGATTCCTTTCGGTGAGCTCAGGTAGATAGCCCGATGTGGCTTTGCAATAATAAAACACACACATCTTTTCCCTACACTGCATTTCATGGTGTAAAAACACTTCAGTTTTCAAAAATTTAATTCAAATATTGTGAAAAATGTACAGAATTGTCAAAAAGATAATATAACTATAAAGAAAAACCACAAAAAATAATAAGTATTATAAAAATAGTCATGAATCATTAAAGTTAACCTTCAAAAATGAAAATTACAGTCATTGCTACAAAATGCTAATGTGTGTCAACTGGAAATTACAAGTTCAATGAAACAAGTTTTCTGATTATTTCAACATTTATTGATTCTCTTGTAAATATCAGTAAGATGGGTGATGATGACCAGCTGCCTTCCTTCTAGTATTACACTGCTAAATTAGGGATGGCTAGCACACATTAGCTCGAGTAGCTTTGTGCGAAATTCAAAAACAAGCAAAGAAACCATGGGTTTAGTTCACGTAGTTTCGATTGTAACGGCATTTCTTTAACATATATTTATTTTAATATGAGCGTTTGTTTTAGCTAAATATATATTAATATTTAGAAATGCACACCACTTCTTCTGTTAAATATGTATTGTGAAATTCTCATCTGTTATATAAATTTGTGGAAGATTCTAGAGTAAAGAATCATCAGTTGAAGATGTGTGTATTTAAGTTCTAGTGACTGCCAGTATTGTTGCCAACTGAAAATTCTAGAATCTTGTCTAGTGATCATCAAAGGTAGTCATTGAACTCGCTGAGAAATAGCATATATGTTAGTTTGCAACAGTTAGTATACTATAAACCTCAAAACTGATAACTGTTACAAACTCTTATTAATCGAATAAAACTTCCAAAATTTGACCAAGAACGTTCACAGATGTTGAACACTTCAAACCATTTAACTTTAGACGACAGTATTTTTATGAGGACATCAGATATTTTCCACAGTGAAAAGTCAGCTTGTAAACAGCGTGAGTCCAGAGAACAATAGAGTTAGTTAACTTACTCGTTAAGTGAAATGCATCTATATCAACTTGAAAGTTGTTATCATGCCAGATAGAATACTTAATATTGTTTTTGTGTATGAATCTTGTTGGCAATTATTATAAATTTGATACAAAGTCACATTCAATTAACTTTTAAATTAAAATGAAAAGTTCCGGCTATTTGAACTTGTACTACATCGCAAAAAATGAATAAATAAATGCCCTTCAGCAGCTCAATGGTATGTCTGCGGACTTAAAATGCTAAAAACTGGGTTTCGATACTCCTTGTGGGCAGAGCACAAACAGCTTATTGTAGCTTTGTACTGAATCCAAAATAACAATGCAAAATAAATCAGAGGCTAGTCAGGTATAAATTATAATATGTACGTATAATTTTGTATGTAAATATATTTAAGTGAACAAATGCTGTTAACTTTTTCTCCTGCTTTCATTCATATAAGAAAAACATTTACCTTTTACTGGACATTTGGCTACTCATTATTACGATTTTGCTGTATATCTTTTAAAATTTCTATTATTTTACATTTTGATAATGGATGCTATGACACATAACCCGGAACCAGGACTGGAAAGGCCAACTTCAGGTGACTGACGGTGGTTCTTGAACTTGCCTGTCAGTCTTCCTGGCAGGTTATGATAATTACCGTTATGCTACAGAAAGTCTTTTTTACAACATCTTTAACTCTGATTTCTCTCTTTATTGTAGGCTAGATGTCAACATTGGTTTTATGCTATTTATGTTTTTCAATGCTGTTTTGTTTTACCTTCATTTCCTTTTATGTATTTTACTATATTTACTTTATTTTAACCTTTTACTGGACGTTTGGCGCAGATAGCTTAGCTGCTTTGTGCCATAAAACACTAAATCAATCAATCAATGTAAGTTCTGCTCTAGAACATGTTAAATCAGGTAATAATACTAGTTTAATTTAATTTATTACAAATGAAAAAATACTTCATAATTACGCACACATCAAAAATTTGTTCAAAAATGCTCATAAATTTTGAAGAATAAAATATATACATTTTAAAATGTCAAACAAATGCTGAACAAAAAATATTTATTCAGAAATGCTTAAATTTTGAACAATAAAATATAAACATCTTAAAACCCCAAACAAATCGTGCTGAACAATAAAATATAAACAGAAGTAAAAGTTTTAATAATTAAAATAACTGGTTTAAAATTCACATAAACAAGTATTTTGTAATAGTTACAAATAGCATAATAGAAATGTTTTAATTTTATATGACAAGAGACAATGTGTGTAAACATCCATATAATCTAAAAAAATTTCTGATGGGTGAAATAAGCATGGAACTTTTTACATGAAATGTATGTTTAAAGAAACATCAAAAATGCTTTTAAAAATCAGCCCACCTTAAAGAGAAGTAACAAAACTAAAGATCCATTATATGCAAAAACGGCTCGTTTGGGTTCAGAAAATATTTTAAATAGAAGAGCGAACAACGTTTCGACCTTCTTCGGTCATCGTCAGGTTCACAAAGAAAGAGGTAACTGACCGAAGAAGGTCGAAACGTTGTTCGCTCTTCTATTTAAAATATTTTCTGAACCCAAACGAGCCGTTTTTGCATATAAAATTCTCAACAAGTGGGTTTCTCGACATCACTGATAAAGATCCATTACTTTAAAAAATGAAGTTTGAATTTTATAATTTTCATTCACCCGAATGAGCAATTCAAATTATTATTAAAGGATGAAAACAAGTACATAATTTAACACAAATCTGTTTTAAAATTGAAGTTGTATCCAGTACATCTAGATAAATATTCAATAATTTTTTTAATAACACACATTTATAACAGTATATACCAATTCATAAACTGCAGTTTTTACAAAGTTCAAAGAATCTTCTTTTAAGTAAATACTATTTTTTATGTTAGATACTAATAAGCTTAAGTGTAAAAATACTTGAAATGTTTTCAGGTCAGTTGTAAAAAATCAGGATGACAAGGAAACTAGAACCATACTTTTGTTTGGAATAATGAGAGATTATTTTTATTATTTAAGTTTATTCACACACTTAAATCATTGATTAGTGATTATGCAAGTCAACATTTACTAACCTCATACCTTTCCAACATTTCTGTTCTTCAAATATTCTTTTCCTCACTTCTGTTACTAATTGCAAATTGATAGAGGTGTCAGATGAAGTGGAGGTCTTACGTAGAGGACTCATTTTTTCAACTTATTTATTTCAATGTTAACAACTGAAAATTAATGTAAAAAAATATGTGAATGTTAAAGAAACAACAACTATAAACTATGCAAATGAAATTGAATCCTGGTACTGTCTGATTTGGTCTGTTGTAGTTTAGATACTTCATAATACAAGTTTTTCATGACCGCCAAAACAATATTGTGCAAAAAATCCTCTCCATTTAAATTTTTGGTTTATAACAATGGTTTTCTGCATACAAAACCTGTAAAATTAAAATGCATTAAACTACTTTAAGAAATTTAGCAACTTTTTACATAAAGGTAAATATTATGTTTCGCCACTGTCTGTGAAATATTTTTAAAAATTCACCAAATTTCATCTTAAGCTGTATGCAAGTTTCTCCTTAAAATAAGTTTAAAATTTTGTTTTCAAAACTTTGCTTATAAAATACTGCTGTTATTGGAAGATTAGCCCCCATTTTCAGATTACAAAAAGTATCTAAAAGTTACCAATACTTTGATAACTCTCATAAACTTGTTAGAATTATTTTAAAATAACTTTCTTTTCATTGTAGGTGAAGGATGAGGCAATGAGGATAGCACATATGATTATATCTAAATGTATTTTGACTTCCAAAGTACCTTTTGTAAGGAACAACAAAAATTACTTGAGTTATGGTGACTTATAAAATTTGCAGAAAAACAGAAATACTACTACGGGTTGTTTTAGTTCAATAAGCAATAAACAATGCTGCAGTGAAAGCTGTAGTATTTTTGGATATAAGCACAACGAAAGGGTGGGGTATGGGGTTTTGATCCTCCAATTAGCTATATGCATATTTGACTAAACACTGATGAAATTTGTTAATATTCAAGATTATTATATTTCTTTCAGAAAGAAAAGGGGAAAGGAGGCTGCAGGTTAAACCCATATTGACTCATAGAAAGCATAATAGATAAAATTTGAGAAAAGCACAAGAAATTTAAATTGATTGATATAGTGGGGGATTTCAAAAATAATAATGATTAAAAGTTTGTTAAACAGGAAATTTTGATATCAAGAAAGATGTATAAACAAACATTGCCTAAAATTGTAAAAAATAACAGGGAGAGTTCCTTCAAATAAATTAAGGGTAACCAAAATGTTAGAATGGAGGAATGATAAAGGAAGGTTTGTACTTGATGATTATGAGATGGCTGGTTAATAACAGTCTTTTTCTTCAGTTTTGCTGATGAAATTTAAGTAATATTATTCGTCTTGAATAGGTAATATATGAAAATGTTTTTGATTCTCACTTGCCATTTAGCTCTTGTGAGCATAGAATACCCATCAATTGAAAATATCGGTATCAAGCTACTGAGAGACAGTAGAGTTGGAAAATTAAGAACTCTCAGTTTTCAACCAGAGAATATTCGTGTTGAAATCTACGAGAGTCTCATATAAAAACAAAAAGAAAACGCCTGCTAAATGTCAATTGGATGTTCAAGTTATTCACCCTCTAGACATTTAGTCTCAGGTAAAATAGAGTTAAATAGTCAGTATAGCTTTCACTCGCATGGGAAAAAAATACACAAAAGGCACACAACGTTGTCCACAAAGCCACTTATCGCAAAAGCTTTAGTGTTTATCCTTCGGCTAATTTGTACACTGTGAAAAACGTTTGCATGGATATGTGTTGTAAGAAATGTATGTTTCTGAGAGGGCCGTAAGAAGCGATAAATTCAGTCACACTTTTTCGTAAAGCTAAACATTACGTTGAGTATATGTAGTATGAAAATACGGTAACCTAGTTAATTCATAAAAACCTAGAACTTACGAGTCGTAACACCAGGCCTGGTCTAGAGGATATCTTTTTCCAATCGTTTTAACTGGCTTGTAGGACTTGAATTTATTGCTGCATCTAAACACACTTTTTAAGCATCTATGAATTCTGGTTTTGAGTGATAACTTATCCCGGCCAAAGTCACTGGAATAGAAGCAATACTTACAAATAATTAATTTGTCATAGTATATTTACACAAAATTGAATTGAATGAGAGAAGATCAATATTTATTTAAATGAATTGTGTTATATTGATAAATCAGTACCTTAATGTTTATGGTTAACAACTGAGATAAAATTGGTAAATATCACGATCCACACTAAAACAATTATTGTTCAGACAATATAACAGTATGAACATTATTTCAATAACTTCTAGATCTGTTGTGTATCAGTCAAACTGTGGAGTCCTGGTATTATACAGAGGTGCTCGATAACAGTGGATATAGCAGATGTAATGGAGTTGACATATTCTTCTCTTCTCTCATTCACAAGTTACTATAATACCAACACTAAAGTTACTGAGAATGAAAAATGGTTGCAATTGTGTATAGAGAAAAACGGCAGTTAAGGTTCGTCAAATGATTATTAAACGTACTTGAATATTTATATAGTGAAATAGATAACGAATTGTGTTTATTTCAGGGTCACATAAAACATATGTTACCAAATTTGTCTGCTTGAATAAAAAATACAAGAATTAAGGTCCCAAAACAAATTATAAGTGAAAACGACTCTACAAGATGTTGACGGCAAAGATGATATGACACGTAGCGTTTAACTAGTTTTAGCCAAGCAGCAAAGGTGCAATGTACTTGAAGAAATACACAGATTATGTAAGTAACTATGAAACCTAATTACATCACTGGATTACGTACTTTACATTGAATTTTAAGTTAACAGTTTTTCTGCTTGATAACAGATTATAATCATCAATAGTACACATTCTTATCAAAACATAAGTTCACTATGGTGAGATAAAAACAACTAAGAACAACAATATATAACATACATGAACTGTTACATATTTACTGAGAAACTATTTTAAAATATTTTTATAATTTAAAATCTTTTTCGATACTTAGTCTATTTAATTTGGTTTATTTTAAATTTTGCGCGAAACAACACGTAAGCTATATACACCAACCAACTTTCCAGCAATTGTAGTCTAAAGGAAAGACACCTAGTCAACACCAAACACTGTGAACTATTGGGTTTTTCTTAGATCGGCGAATAATGAAATTGACCGTCATATTTTAATTTTCCCTTACGGCTAAATAGGTTGAATGTGTTTGGTGTGACAGAAGCTCAAAACAGCTTTCCAGGTATTGTGAGCAGAGCGTCCTGGCAACCACTTAGCTAAAAGTCAGGATTTACTTGAGAATACATACCTTTTGGTTATAAAAATCCCGGATGGAACTGATTCTTCTTGTTAATTATTGATTGTATCATTGATTGGCCAAGATTCACCTAAGTTAAAATAAAAAATACTGATTGCTACAAAATTAAATAATATCTAGACTAGTTTTACTTTGATATTAAATTCAAAACACAATAAGAGCAGCTTCTACACGAGGTAAACCATAACTTTAATAACTACATCGTATTGTCCTTTTTTTTAAGTTCATACAAAGCTACACAAGGGCTGTCTTTGCTAGCCGTCCCTAATTCAGCAGTGTAAGACTAGAGGGAAGGCAGCTAGTCATCACTATCCACCCCCAACTTTTGGCTACTCTTTTATCAACGAATAATAGGATTGAACCTGACATTATAGCGTTCCCACAGCTGAAAGAGCGAGCATGTTTGGTGCGACAGGGATTCGAACCCGTAACCCACAGATTACGAGTCGAATGCCTTAACCCACCTGGCCATGGCGAACCTCGTTCTTTGAAATGGCATTTTTATCAGTTCAAACTGTTTGTTATTGTCATTTTAATTTAACGGTTACATTATTTTCTGAGGGATCATCTCATTATATTTGTCTCAATAATTTTGTTTTCCTTTTAATGAATCAATCTGAAATTAATCAACAGAACGTATCACTCCTTGATATTTAGTTAGATTTGCACTCACTAAATATATTAATAAATTAGATGTTTGGTGAAGAATCTTCTAACGTGTTTTGTTTCAAGAGCATATAAGAATAAAATGAAGGTAAAAAATGCTTTTATTTCTTGTTTTCAAGCTGGTATCTCATTCTGTTTTGTATCCTACAGATTGTATAATTATTCTCGTGATTCATGGCATGTACACGTTTTACTGTTATCACGGCATTACAAAATGCAGTGTTAAGCGTCCCTTTTGTCACAACCTCTGGATTGTTTGTTTGTTTGTTTTTGAATTTCGCACAAAGCTACTCGAGGGCTATCTGTGCTAGCCGTCCCTAATTTTGCAGTGTAAGACTAGAGGGAAGGCAGCTAGTCATCACCACCCACCGCCAACTCTTGGGCTACTCTTTTACCAACGAATAGTGGGATTGACCGTCACATTATACACTCCCACGGCTGGGAGGGCGAGCATGTTTAGCGCGACCCTCGGATTACGAGTCGCACGCCTTAACGTGCTTTGCCATGCCAGGCCCAACCTCTGGAAGAACTGATTTTTCTTGGAGCTCACAGAGGGTGTCACTGATTGTCCTTAGAAAAAAAATGTGGTATCCTGACAAAGGCATTTTTTATCAGTAACATTGTGATTGGTTTTTGTCTGATTTTAAACCTAATATAAAGAAAATAATATAAAGCTGTTTTTATTAACAATTTGACTTCTAAGAAATTTTTAACTAGTATCTTTACGAATTATTCCATGTTATACGCACACAGATATTTAAATACATGCATCCAAGTTATGAATAGAACGATTATTTTTTAGTTTTAGGAAGAGAATCTTACAATCACTGAACTCACAAAGATTTAGAACTGAATTGCACTACTTAGAAAATGCAGTACTACCTAAAGGTTTAGCCAAACTTATATAATAGGGCTTGAATTAACGTTCAAAACCACACAATATATTATAACAACCAAATCCATTCTACCGGCATACCATTTCATTCTCTCTTCTACTCTTACACTGCTAAATTAGGGATGGCAGCGCAGATAGCTCCTGTGTAGCTTTGCGCGAAATTAAAAACAGAAACAAACAAACCATTTCATTCCAGAAATTTGTTATGAAATTACCAACCTCTTTAATAAATGGAAAATGATATGAAAGCTTGAAATAATATAAACGTCTTATTCTCTAACCCTAAATAACTACTAATAAAGGAACAAAATATATCATATATGTAGAATCCTATAGGAATGTATTGTGAAATATAACAGACAAATATCACATTTTTTGTAACTAAATCATAAAAAGAATATAAAGGTCATATGAGTTGTGATGAATTCCAGATATCGTTTTTACTTGCCAGCCAGGTCACAAAATACCTTGTAACTGTACACTTTACTTGTACGCTATCCTGCAACTGAAAACAAAAATATACTGTTTAGAAACTACAGAGATCAACAAACCAAACGGCATTTCTCCAAACTGTGATGATGTCTCTAGCAATATCAACCATATTTCATTCGTTTATTCACCAACCATAGACTTTACCAACCTTGACATTTGTTTATAATCTTTTCATATGATGGAAACACTTCTTTTACTCTAAATTATTGTACCTCTTGTATATATACCATGTACTGCCCTCCTAAATACCCCATCTGAAGAAGACAGACCAACACTCTTTCGAAAAGCGTTGTTTGTTCTCAACAAACTAAATCACTTCATTATATATATAGATTGTTGTTTACCAAGTCATTGCTTTACTGAGCCTAAAGTACTTCTTTACTGAAGCATTAAAAGGAATGTTTCTTGTGTCTTATGTTGTAGGTTTAATTATTATTTTGTTTAACGTGTTGAAAATCACCAAATATCTTATCCTATATTTTAATCGTTAACAAAGATTAATCAGATTTTAGGTAATACGAAAAGTAACATTCGGTAAATATAAAATATTTAAATTATAAATATGACTTTCTACGTGGAAGAAACTGTAATGGAGAAACAAAACGTGATCTAAAATATTGTATACATTAGCATGTAGAAGATATAAAAATATTGAAATTTTGGTCATAGCAGAGTATGTATGTACAAGAACAAAATACAGCATAAAATATTGTGTTAAGAATGAAGTATTAGAGTCAATGATATCCGGGAACAATTGGAAATAGCAAAAAGTGAACAGATTTAATGAATCATGAAATAGAGACACATTTCTTTGTAAGAATATGTCGAGACTTGTAATAATTTTTTTAAAATCTGAAATACGCTTATGAGACATTATACGGGAATGTTTCTAAATGTTAAAAGTGTAAGAACTCGAAATGTGTTCACACTTCTAACTTTGTGTTTAGCCTAGTATAATCAATAACAGCACGTGACGGTGATGTTTAATTCAATTATTCGTTAAGACGTACATCTATAGGATAAGATTAATATAAATGATTTCACTTTTCTGATCCTTCATTACCCAATGATGGTGTTGGTTGTAAATTAGCGATTCCACTAAGTTTGCAGAATTCATTGGCTGTGATGTGAGACTCGATTTTTGTCCTATTTCGTCTGTGTGCAATCTATTCCAGTTGTCAAGTTATTTTATATTTTATCATGAGGTGACCATAGCTTATTATCATTTAAAACACGGTCCAAAATATGTTGATTTGTTTCCAAGCTTACTAAAGAAACCTAGCTGTTAGATCGCGATGATGAACAAGATTTTCCTTTGTCTTCAATGTGTTTGGCTTCTAATAAATATGGTTTCCTTTCTACATTTTGATCCTTTTTAACTAACTTTCGTTTGGTAAGAACATCATTAGGTATACAGAGTATAAGATATGTGTTAGTTTTCTAATGTCCAGGATTTTTCTCGTGGTTCTCTATAACTACGGCTTTTAATACTAAGCTCATGTAGTCTTTATTTGCTCTGACAAGAAAAGAGTTGAAGATGTTTGTTTACTTCTTGTACATGATAGTCGCTTTTATCAGATGAATATGCCGTGTGTATATTGAGTTTTCAATTAAATTAAATGTGACTTTTTTTCTTCTACTTCAATAATTAAGTTTTGAAAATTACTATTAACTGATGATAATCCTGCTTTGCTACTAAAACTATTACACCGGATCTTTAAATATTTTAGACGTAACAGCCAAAAGGGAAATGTTACTGTAACGACTGTTCTCCGTGAAATCGCTTGAGACTACTATTTGAATTGTTACATCCTGGTGGATATGATACTGGAAGTTGAACACAATTTGTACAAAATATATAATTATTGCCACTATTGCGGCATGTAGGATGATTATTTGAAAGTTTGAAACGAAACTCAGATTCAGTTTGCTTTCGTGAAGATAAAACAACTGTTTAGTTTTTTACTAAGAAATCTGACTTTGTTTAGTGCTTGAAATGGAACAAGAAATTCAGTTTTACAAAGTGGAAATTCATGTGTTGAAATATTTTCTTCGCAGATTTCTTTTCTCCGATTTTGAATTAAAATTGCTTGAGAAATCTTTTTGTGGTTGTTCTGGCGAAGAGAAGTAACTGAACTTAAATTTTTTTTTTAAATTCCATACTTTCGATGTTTGTATTGCAGTTTTGCAATTGGTGTAAATTTGATAGGTGGGAAGAAAAGGCGGTTTTGTTCTTGGGTCTGATACATGATAAAATAAATATTTTAGAAAAACATTGCACAAATTTTAAAAGATTTTGCTGGTACTTTTAATATTAGACAACCAAAAATATAGATATTTTACCTTTTTCTTTGGAGCTTTTAGGCTTGATCCATGGTATTCTTCTTTTCTTATCCTAGTAAAACAAATATATATATTTAACCAAATTTCTGTCTCTCCATAAAGTTAAGATAAAACTATATAAATAGCTCTCTGCGTTCTGTCTATGGCGAGTATCGAAACTAGATTTCTAAGGTTGTAAGTTCGTATATTTACCGCTTGCCCCTGAGAGTAATGTCCAAAATATCGAAATGATTTTCTTGTGGATATGAAAACGGAAATACTGGAATATATGACTTGTTTTACCGGTTTCATAAGTTTCGCCGTTCAAGAAATAGTTACACTGAGAATCTTCGATATCCATTGTGAGCAAAGCAAAGATAACCAGTCTGGTAAATTTGTTCTTAATCTCAAAATATCAATCATTTAATTAACGTTTGTATCCTTTTTAAATAGTTAGTAGTGAGGGAGCAGAAGAAACTGGTTAAGTGCAGCTACCAGGAACTGTGAAAAGTTACTGAGACTTATATATATGAAAAAGTAAGTTAAAGTTTGAAATTATATTACAAACAAATTGTATTTTTATTTTAACAACAAAAGTACAATTAGAATAACATTAATTTTAAAAGGAAAATATACTAATTAGTTGTTTTTTTAATAAATAGTTTACATAGGATAAGAGTTTTTGTTCTTATCGCAGAGTGGTGGTAAAATGGCCCGGTTTAGCCAGCTGGTTAAGGCACCCGCCTTGTAATCTGAAGATCGCAGGTTCGAATCTGCGTTACACTAAATATTCTCGTCCTTTAAGGCGTAGGGGCGTTATAATGGGACGATGAATCCAATCCCACTATTCCTTAGTGAAATAGTATTCAAAGAGTTATTAATAATTTTTCACAGCAACATTTAATGTAAATATTAATCTGTCTTTCTTATAAATCAATAATGATGTGCCATATCTACAGTCTGCCGCTGGTACAGCGGGAAGTATTCAGACTTACAAGACGAAAACGGGGGTTCTCAAATCTCCCCGGTGGATTCAACAGATAACCCGATGTGGTTTTGTTGTGAGGAAAGGACATTTTTAAAGTTTAAGGTTGCTTCCTTAAGTATGAAAAAAAAACAGAAACACAGTTATTAAAATGAAATATTATTTTGAGCGAAAATGAAATTTATTAATATAATTCACGTTCATTTCAAATTTACATCTGATTTTATTTTGTGGTAATCGGAAAGAAAATGCGTAAACAACTTGGTCCAACAAAACTTGTAATGTAGAAATGGCCAGGTGATGAGGGCGTTCGACCCTCTATACATTGGTAAAATGGTAAACAAGAGTTTTACATGTGGTATTTCCCATAATGCACTTATTAATGCTTATATTAATGTTTCGTTTGCGTTTATGGCATAAAATACGTAAATTTATTCTGAAACTCGATGCAACGAAACGCTGAATACAAGAGCAAAAGGAGGCTGAAAAAAACATGGTGTCAAAATATAATAGCACAGACAGCCTTAATTTCTATAATAAGTGAAGAGAGAACAGACATGGAAGTGTTCGAAATGGTGTCCTCCAGATACTGGTGATGGTTGTGAGAATAATAATAATAACTTTTCTTAACAGAGAGCTGTTAAAACATCTGAAATAATGTCGCCAAAACAAAAGCTGAAGAAATGTCACATAAAATGACAGAAGTTATAAAAATCCAGTTCAAGTCCTTCCTAAGTTTCAGACAGAGCCGTTCTTTATTTACAACTGTCAAATAGATGCAGATAACTATTAGCAGTAGTTACCACTCTTATGTAACTATTTTAACTGAATAACGATACTGATTAAGGTAGTTAAAACACCCTTCAGTTAAAAGTATGCATAGAACTTGTGGTCTTTTATGTCATGATGTAATTAGTATAGGTGTTTTCTTGTTGTAATATTTTCTTCTTACTGAAATTCACAAAAATCTCATTGCATATACTGCTTACTTTGCATATTATAATAAAACATATTCTTTGGATCTATTCCAAGTGACTTTGTGTCTCTGTGTAAGGAAATTCATATTCGTTGTCGGGTTTTAATTCCCGTTTCGTGTAAAATATACGAAAAAATAAACCAGCAAAAACACTTCGTTTCAGTCAGAGCTTTGAAGTTGGGAGGACACCAAATGTATTTTTAGTTTATCTAGAGTTTTCTCATTAAATTATTATAAAGACATATTTCTACCAAACAGATTATGTCTCTCAATTTTTTACATGAAAAGATGAAATGAATACAAACAGAGTATATCCACATTCACAACTTACAGTCATAATTTCTGTTTCCACAATGGCAGTTGATCTTGTTTTGTGGTGCCAAATAAACTAAATAAAAAATTAAATAAAATTGTAAAAAGTATCAACATAACCATCTTCATGAAAATATTTAAGATGGTGTTTTATTTGTGTTTGCACAGGAATTTTTTATGACGATAGGTAAAATTCTCCCTTTTTTGTTTAAGTATAAATTTACTTTTAAATCACAAATAATGTTTACAAATCTGAATGATCAATTAGTTAAATTTATTGAGTTGGAATGTTTAAATCACACCGCCACTAAATAACATTGATCAGTCTCATGTCTGCTTAATATTTACGGTCAACATCTTTGATTAATTTGAATATTTTCACCCAAATTAATTCAAAAGACTAGAAACTATGTCTAAGAATTATGAAAAACATTCCAATAGAGTAACTTGAACCGGCATGGCCAAGTGTGTTAAGGCGTTCGACTGGTAATCCGAGGGTCGCGGGTTCGAATCTCAGTCGCACCAAACATGCTCGCTCTCCCAGCCATGAGGGCGTTATAAGGTGGCGGTCAATCCCACTATTCGTTGGTAAAAGAGTTCGCGGTGGGTGGTGATGACTACCTGCTTTCCCTTTGGTATTACACTGCTAAATTAGAGACGGCTAGCGCAGATAGCCCTCGAGTAGCTTTGCACGAAATTCAAAAGCAAAAACAAACTTATCAAACTTATATCTGCTTTATACAAGTGGAGTAAAGGAGCTACTGTGTTATTTCGTTTCTGGATATAATAGTACACGTTTTTCACATTTGTAAGAGATAAAATAAATTTTTCATGCATTTGGGTTGGGTTTTGACAGCAAATATAATTAAGCAAAAATAATACTTCATAATGTTAATTCCATTATAATTTCTTACTTCTCTGTTTACAATACTAAATGTCAATATTTTTTAGGCTTCTTCGCTCACTTTCCGAAATTCTTTTCCTGACGTTTAACGTTGCTAAGATACTCTATAGTATAATCAGTATTGACGTCATTGATTGTAAGTCATTGTTGAATTCTACTAAGATGTCCAATCACAGTCGTAGAAAATATGCAGGTAACAATACATGTATGTTATTCATTTTTAATGAGTGTTTTCTCACAAGACATTAAAAGAAAAAATTAGATAAATATTAACAAAGAATTGGGAGTTCGAATCCACCCGTTACATAACATGCTCGCTCTTTTATACTTACTATTGTGTATTCTTTAATTCATAAGGACGTTATAAAATTCGGTAAATCCCATTTTAGCCAAGTACCTTAAGCACCAAGATATGCCAGGTCGCTACGTACTAAAGAAAATTAGTGACCAAGTTATTCTAGTTTTATGTAGAATTTATATAATTGGAGAAGTTAGAGGCAATGAAAATAATTGTAGATTATGGGAAATGGAAGCAGTAGTCAGAGGGTGAATAATTTATTAATATGAATTGGATATATCAGATGACAGTGATTTTCAGGATGATAGAAAGAGTGCTATTAGTATTAGAATAAAAAAAATAACGCATTTACTTGTTATGCACCTTTTATGTTGACAAACAAATTTCATAATTTGGATTCTGCACATGAACTGTTGGAGAGAATGAAAACAAAAGGATCAGAGAAGGATATGGAAGTTGTAGGTGATTTATCGACAAGATATATGGTTAGAATAATCTGTTGGTAAATGAGGACAAAATAATTAGATTATGCTATGAGGGAGAACAGGTGGAGAATATAACCAAGAATTAACTGTGTAAACGAAGTTATAAGTAGGTCACTAGGGTTAAATGTTAGGTTTAGGTTTGAGTAAGTAAACTGTAAGGATGAGCAGACTGACTGGACTTGTATCGATCAAGTTCATTGGAAGAAAGAAGCTTTTGGAATGGGTGGTTTACATTTAAATACTGTAGCAGCTGGCTTGTTTTTTTAAGACTATTAACTCAGCTATAAGGGAGGTTTTAAACTAAAACTAAACAGTGGTTAGGGCCAGTAAAAACTTAACGCAAAAAGAATAAGAGGAAATGAAAAATTTAGCATGATAAGTTAGAACAGAAGTAGTAGAAAAGGATAGACTTGATTGTTACTGTTGTAATGCTAGGAGTGTAAGAGAAAAATTATATGATTTTGAAGCACTGGTATTGGAAAGAAATTTGGAAAAATTAGTTTTTCAAAGGAAATGTTTGTAAATGATGTCCATAAATTTACAGAAAAAAATTCATTAGGAAGTTTGAGTAATTCTTTTAAATTTTAATTCTAAGTTGAAAATTGGCAGACACTTTCAAAAGTTTGAGTTTACTAGGGATTGATTAGACAACTGTTCTCATCTTTGTTCACAAGTAATTATTTTGTGAACATCATTTCATTTTTATCAAACTTTTTTGTTACTGTGTTGTCTTAATGGATTACAGTGACTATGTTACAAGTTTTCATTCTTCTTTATGGTTTTCCTTTGTTTGTAAAGAAACAATGTGTGGATGATGCTTTCACTTAAGCTGCATTTTTCCAGAATCTAAAGGGAGAAACATCTTTTCCTTCACAGGGCCTAGAGATGAGAGTCAGTTAAAGACAGTGTGGCCATATCCATCCTTTCCTGCAAGTGTGATGTTATTTTGGAAATAGTTCTAAAATGAAGATCTATATATATGTACACATCCAAACCTTTTTAATTACTTCAAAAGAATATTGAGACTGTAAGTCTTCTGATATGGTATGCTTAAGCAGCTTAAACTAAACAATTCTTAATCTTTATTTACATTCACTTCTGAATATCCTAAAGTAAGTGCAACAGAAAGGACTTAAAGCAGGTATGGTTAAGTGTTATCAACTGAGAATGAGTACACTCTCTTATTAGGTATATAATAATGTATATAAATGTGATGTAACATTCTATAAAGTGGTACATAATACAGTTATGAATATTGTAAAATATATTTTAAATTTTAATCTCCAATAGCTGTTTACCTATAAGTCATAAAATAAAAGGTTTTGTTCCAAAATATGATAGTTGCATGTAGATTGCACAGGGTATATTCCAATAGGCAATGGGTATATCTAGTGTAAAGTGTAACATTAATTTGTACTTTGATGGATTTTCATTCTGCCTCATTGATTTTCAAGTGAAGGCCATGAGGACCCTTTTACTGTGGCCTGTATAACACATTCCCAATGCTGTGTTTTTTAGTGTAGTTTATCAACCATGTACAGTGTGACATTCCTAGCCATACTATACATGTAGCACTTTCTAGCAACTCTTTATAAACAGAAAGTGTATCTTGATACCAACAAGGTGTGGTCTTCAACAAGTATGTCTGTGTACTATTCCATTGTATACAATGCCTCATGCTATTGGTTCATTTTGAGTGCTTCCTGAAGGGGATTTATTTATATAAGTAAATTTTGGGTTTTTTGGCAGTGTTGAAAATAGTTGATCAAACCTTCACAAAAATAAAAATTTGTTTTAGCTGATGAAAATACATGTCAGTGACATAGGAGTGGGGTGGAATCAACATGTCTTTGTACATATGCTGACATTATGAGACGGTCAACTTGCAGAAAGTGTAGAGAAAACCTGTAAAAGGAATTGTTAGTATCATCTTTAGTGTTGTAAATTTAACATTTTTAAAGTCTTTTATCTTTGGATGGAATGGTTGAACTGTGTTAAATTTAAGTAAATGACTTATTATTTTTTACAAATGTGCTTTTGTTAAAATGGTTGTGTATGTTGTTTGTAAAATATTTGTTTTACCTCATTTAAACAGAGGTGTAGTACAGATTTTGTGTGTTGCAATGTATTTAACCTACTATGGCTTATGTATTATGATGTGATAGATATAAAACTATAATACAGGGTGGTCGCTAGAAAAGCGGAAAATTTGACGGAACGATATATCACAAGTTACCCTTCAAAATGCTACACGAGCTTGGATTTCTAGGTTAAGACGCTGCTCTGAAGTGCACGGATGACATTTTGAGCATCTATGAGTGTAATATAACATATGCCTTGAAAAAACTTTGTAAAAGTTATTCTTTGTAAAAATAAATAGCTGTTTGACAAATTTTCCGCTTTTCTAGCAACCACCCTGTAGATCTACCATCTGACATCAAATGCAAGCTTATAACAGTCTTTTGTCAAAATATCAGAGATTGCCTGTTGTTACTCAATAAATCTGATGACCATTGATGCAAACAACCCCCAAGTGAAACATATTTAGCTAAAATTACTACAAATTTAAATATGCAAAGTGATATATATAAATACACTTATGATAGTTATCTGATTATGGTGTTGCATTAATTCCGTTCTTGAAAGTCAAAAGGCCTTATTTACTTAATTTGATATTAATACATTATACTTGTCTATAACAGAGTTAAAATCAGTTTATTTATAACACTCATAGGTATATATATAACAACCTTACACTTAGTTATAATGTTATTTGTAAAACCTATTATGCAGTATTTGTTGTGCTTATTTCTGTAGCTTAGCATAAAGAAACAACAACATTTAAACAAATATTAAACATTTCCATGATTACTTGTTTTTGCACAGACATTATTGCAGTTATATTTATTTTAGTATAAAAACAAAATGTTTACTCAAAAGAACCTTGTTTTCTACAGTAATAGTGTGCTAGCCTTGGTTTTATTACCACTGACAACTGTGTTTTAATGCTAAACTACCAATATTGTTTTGCAAACATAGATTTTATAATTAAATATAAACCCTAAGCTATATTTTGAAATAAAAATATAATCATTCTGATAACATTAATTCTTCTTAAATTTTATACAAACACATGTTTGCTATGGTTGAATAAAACACAACTAAACATATCACGTGTATGATGTATATTTAAGGATAAAAATGTTTAGCTTTGTTCCTTTAGTATTTATCCTTGACCAGCATTACAAGTGAAAGACAAAATTCCATGAAACTGTTATAATTTAATGACAAGTAATAAATTGAATGATATCTTGGTTCATATTTATTTTAAGTAGTAAAAGTTTTTTCCCACAAAGGTTAAGATTTTTTTCTTTTGTTACATGTACATGGTTGTTAAATTGTGTTATATTAGCTGCTATTACAGTAGTTTTTATTAGTTCTTGATTTTGTTGATGTTTTGAATCAGGTATTACTTTCAAAATTATTATGAAAGACACTCATTAAAATATCTAACATATACTCATGACCCCATAAAATTTACAATTGAGTGCTAAAACTCACTGTAAAGTCTGTCTTAAGATCTCTTTTCACAGTTAAAAGAACAAAAATGTATGTATGTATATAAATAAGATCTAGGGTGAATATTTTTATAATGTGAATTTTTTTTAATTTGTTTTAATTTCAAAGCTTCCTGATCATAGCTGTCAGTTGACCTTATATTGCTGTTGCAAATCATATACTAGAAAATTAGTTTCTTGTTTGTGTTATGATGTGCCTCAATATTTCATGTTAAATCTCAAATAAGTATTAACTTTGTCTTCACTGAAGTAATTTTTAATGTTTGATAGAAGGATGGGGGTAAATGAAGTTAATGCAGTCGATTTGGTATTGGGCTTGTGAATAATATAATTCAAAATTAGTTTCCTGTTTAAGTTATTTTATTATATGCAGCATTACTGTTATTGTACAGGAAGTGGCTGGCTTTGTTCTACATTTACTACCTTAGACCCTGGACGTATGGCTTCTTGCTTTGCTAACTTATTTTCTCAACTTGTTGTGTCTTTGGAAGATTTTGTTCAGAATTTCCAACAGCTTGCTTTTACTTCTTGTTATTCAGATGAGGATCAGATAACTGTAGGGTCATTCTATGTCAAATCATCCAGGGGGCTGCAGGTGACCCCCACAGAATTCCTTGAAAAATTTCACATGTGCTCATTTGCCCATATTATGAAATATTGCCAAAGATTAGATCAGTAACCAGCCTTTCACAATGTTTAATAATGAAGTTGTATGAAACAAGAAAGAATTAATTCCTTTCTGAACAAGTTTACTGGCATAACTAGTTAGATCACATGGCAATGCAAATATATTGTGTATTCATTACAGTTATGCAGATATGACTGAATTTAAGACTCATAATATAATAAATACAATGGTAAATCAGACACAAAAAGTATAGTGCTACAACAGGGGATAACTGAGAAAGATTAGTCATTCAAAACTGCAATAATCATGACAATGAAATGTTTCAAAAACTGTTTTCGCGATAAATTAGCCTTAACGACAACAAATAAACATTGATTTGTCCAGACAGCTTGAATAAATTTCTAAAATTCGAGTTTGGTTATGTTGAGATCACTTTGACTTAGAACATAGTGACGAGCAATACTGCCATGCAAAGTAGGTGCACTTATCAAACAAAGAATATGTTGGAAAGTCTCACCTAAATACAAAAATTCATTAAGTTCATATTTATTGTTACTAGTGACATACACAACATGACTAGGTAGTGGTGAGGCCCACAATAAACTAATGAAAAATAAATAAGAGGCAGAGACAAGTTTAGTTGAGGAAATTAGTATAGATATAATTATAAAGGTAGACTTTCTTCTTACTATCATAATAACAGAAGTAAAAGATCTAAAATAGATAACTTTAGAGCATTAGTAGGAATGAAAGATTTTGATATAATGGGAATAACTGAAATATGGTTAAACAAAGATGATGTGTGACAAAAATTTCCTTCAAATATAGTGTTAAAGGCTTTTTAATAAGAGTACAAAAGAGAGAAGATTTACATGTACAATGTAAGTTGCATCTTGTTTTAGTTAAAGATAACAGCAATGAGATTATATCCAGTGAAGTTTCTATAAGTGGATATAAAGGAAAATGACATTTAATGGGAATTTGTAACAAACAAATTGTGAAGTTTCTATAAGTGGATATAAAGGAAAATGACATTTAATGGGAATTTGTAACAAACAACCAAACGATATTGACAAAACTCAAACAGTTACAATGAGATTAAGGTTTCAGCTTTTAGTGAAGCCATAATTATGAGTGATTTTAATTTCAAGCATACAAAACAGGAAATGCTACAGTCAACCTGTGAGAGAGAAAGGTTTTTTTCAACTGCTCATAATGGCTTTTGTCACCAATTGGTCAATGAATCTACTAGAAACTGCAATGCTAGATTTGTTGTAACTTTGAAAATATAGGTGGAAAACATGGGTACAAATGATCACTGCTGTATTAGGTTTGATGTTTTTCCTGCATATGAAAATGAGAAATAACAATGTTTTGATTTCAAATTTTAAAGGGAAACAACAAGAATTGTCTGTTAACTGGGCAGCTGAGTTATGCTGAGACACTGAGCAAATGTGGAAAATCTTCAAAGAAGAATTTTCAATATTCAAGGTAAATATTTTCCTTACAGAAAGAATGGGGAATCAGCAAGTAAAAACAATGTTGGCTCACAAAGAGCATTAGAAATAAAACTTATGAGAAGCATAATAAATTGGAAATTAGGGGTGATGAAAATTGTCCCAATACTTATAAACCCATTAGTCTTACATCAGTTGTGGAACACATTTTGGAGAGTCTGATTTAAAAAAAAAACTCCAAAAACTTATTTAACCAAGCTAAGAATTTTATTAGATAACTAACATGGTTTCACTGATGGAAAACCTTGCCTTAGAGATCTATTGACATTTTTTCAAAAGGTTACTACTTGTGTTAATAAGACCAAGAATAGATCAGGAAGAAAGGATTATCACAAATGCAGAACAACCAAACTAGATTTATGTCAATAATTAGGTATGTCAGGGTTAAAGTCTAAGAACCTTTGCTCTTTTTCATTTGCATCCATGACATACATGAAAGAATGGTCAATAAATTACTTAAATGTGCAGATTACATCAAGACATAGAGTGTGTTACTACCTGTGAAGAGGATGCTACTGATTTACAGAAGAATTTATATCATTCAGTGAATTTGGCAAATAAATGACAAATGGGATTTAATTATAATAAATGCAAAATAGTGCTGGTTGGTTATCATAATTTGAATAATAATTTGGATGAGAATAATCTAAACAGTGTCATGAAAGAAAAGGATCTTGATGTAATAGCTGATCAGTCTCAGAAGCTATCCAAGCATTGTGTTATTGGTGGTGGTGGGACAAATAAATTTCAGGTCATATATAGAGAGATTTTCAATACGAGTCTAGAGCAGTTATAATTTCATTGCATGGTTCATTTGTTGTGTCATATTTGGATTATTGTGTTCAATCTTGGTATCCTTACCTTAGGAAAGACTTTGAATTGTTTGAAGGTGTTCAAAGTTGGGTTACTAGAATGGTTCCTAGGAAGGAGTAGCTGTCATGTGAGGAGTGGCTGAAAACTCTTGAACTACTTTCTCTTGGGAAAAAAACAATTTGAGGAGGGATGTGATATGATTGAGGTGTTAAAGATTGTAAAGGGAATTGATAATGTTGATGCATCATAATTGTTCATAATTAACAGCGAGAATAGTAGGGCTAGAGGACTCTAGTAATAAACAGTGGCAGGTAGGTTAGTTGGTTGATTTAATGTTTTATGACAAAAAGCAGCCAGGTTATCTGTGCCAAACATCCAGTAAAAAGGTAAGAGTAAATTTAGTAAAATTCACGAAAGGAAATCAAGGTAAAACAATACAAAGTTTAAAAAAAAACTTAAATAGCATAAGCCCAATGTTTACATCTAGTCTAAAACGTCAGAACTACAGTAATCCAAAGTTGTAAAGGACTTTCTGTAGCATGACTGTAATAATCATAACTCGTAAGGAAGACTAACAGATAAGTACAAAAACCACCAACAGTAAACTGAAGTTGGCCTTTCCAGGCCTGGTTTCGAGTTACTTAATTGACACTGGCAGAGCAGAAGTCACCTTCAGCTAAGATAACTATTTTTCTTACAAGATAGTTGACCTTTGAAGTGGGTTTTCCTTGGATGTTATGGAGCAGAAAATGTAAACAAGTTTAACAGAAAGCTTGGGAAGTATATGAATAAGTGTTGGCTTTTCGACTTCTAAAAATTTATTCATTAATATTTACTGTTTAAAGTAGAGGATGTAAGAGCCAGGATGGACCAAGAGATCCCATACTGTTCCAAAACGTTATGTATTATGTCTAGTGCTTCAGACTGCAGTCTAATTCCAGAAGATTTAATGTTTCTAATGCAACAATAAAACTTTTGTCGACAATGTAGCTTCTAACTCGGCTTTATTGTTAGTATGATACTGAGAGTAAGACCATACAACATAGAAGAATATGGTATTGGAAAAACTAACTTCTAAAAAGTTCTATTCTAACATCTCACTTAGTTTTTGTTTTGTTGGTCCCTTTATGATTCTATTTCGGATCAACTGTCCATTTGATTACAAACGTATCTTTATGCTGATTTTTAAGCTTTAATGGTCGAGGTCATGTTTATTTCTGCATGCATCATACTAGTGCCAACAAAGTATAGCAAAAATATAAATTCTCTTTCTAAGAGCATGAATAACCTGGTCCTGAATAACATTGTTGAGTTGGCTTCATCACTCGGCATATTACATTTTGTCTTTTGCAAAAAAGAACATTCAAAACGACCAAGAAAGTTTGGCAACCAGAAAATAAAACATTTAAACTCACCATTTACATTAAAATTATCTAAATTGTGATAACCGAAAGCTGTAAATTTCCTATTGAAAATCCTTATTTTTCGGTATTAATCAATGAACTACGGTCTACAAAAGACCTCTGTGCTTCATAGTGGTTAGATTTTGTATTACGTTATATTCACATATTTTTTTAATTATAAATAAGCATTAATAAGTAATATTATGAAAAATAAAATAACTCTTCGTTGTTTGGTTGTTGGTAAGTACAAAACAATACAACAGCCTTTCTGCGTTCTGAATACCACAAGTATCAAAATCCGATTTTGAAAGTTATTAGCCCCCAGACTTTCCGCTTAGCCACTGGGAAAATAACATTTGAACATCGATTGTGTATTGATATCTAGCAATGTACAGTAAATATACTCTTTTGGTAAAAAATGAGTCTTAATGAAGGTTTTTGAAATAAATTAAAACCATGTTTGTGATTTTAGAAAAATACTAATAAGCAAATAAATAAATTAAAATTTAATATCTTTTGAGAAAAACTGTTTTAAATAACTACGAAACATTAAAAGTAAAGTTAAATTTCAAAAGCTGTAAGTTTATTTCTGTACAGTTCTATAAAATATGATGAAAAAGTGAGCGAAACACTAATAATCAAAAATTTAGGGATTGGTGGCCCAACTACTTCGCCCCCCGTTATTGCAGCGGTAAATCTACGGATTTACAACGCTAAATCAGGGGTTCAATTCGCCTCGGTAGGCTCAACAGATGACGCGATATGGCTTTGCAATAAAAAAACACACAATACCCAAATATACGTGTGTGTGTGTTCTTTTTCATTAAACAGGCTCGGCATGGCCAAGCGTGTTAAGGCGTCCCACTAGTAATCTGAGGGTCACAGGTTCGCATTCCCGCCGAGCCAAACGTGCTCGCCCTTTCAGCCGTAGGGGTGTTATAATGTGATGACCAATCCCACTATTCGTTGGTAAAAGAGTTGGCGGTGGGAGGTAATAACTAGCTGCCTTCCATCTTGTCTTACACTGCTAAATTAGGGATGGCTAGCACAGATAACCCTCGAGTAGCTTTGTGCGAATTTCAAAAACAAAAACAAAAATTGAGGAGGAACAGATAAATAAACAGAAACCTCAGAGTCAAAGGATGTTAGTGTTGTGTTAGTTGATGAAGTAATAATGACAAGGGACATCTCAGTTAAAAACACTAGAAGTGGAGATAAGGGCCCCAGTAACAAATATGTCAAATTTTATATGCAAAAACGGCTCGTTTGGGTTCAGAAAATATTTTAAATAGAAGAGCGAACAACGTTTCGACCTTCTTCGGTCATCGTCAGGTTCACAAAGAAAGAGGTAACTGACCGGAAGCTGACCACATGTTTGGAAGGGGTTGTGTAACTGAGTGTCGCAATGTAGAGGGCGGGGTTAGATGTTTGAATATATAATTTTATCTATAATATTAATATAGGTATAATGGCGTTTCTTTATATTGGTTTATTTTGGGTATAAGTTGTTGTATAAGTAAGGCTTCTTTAATTTTGCGTTTGTTTATGTTTGTTTCTTTATTTAGAATTTTAGTGTTTTCTATGGTTATGTTGTGTCCATTTGACTTGCAGTGTTCGAAAACGTGTGAAGGTGACATTTTATGTTCTTTGAATCTGGTTTCCATTTTTCTACTTGTTTCTCCAATATAGAAGTCGTGGCAGTTATCACATTGTATTTTATAAATAATGTTGGTGTGGTGTTTGTCAGTGTAGTTCTTACATAGTATAGACCTTAGTTTTGTGCCTGGTTTTTGAATACATTTAGTATTAACTGGATTGTTATATTTTGTTACTAGTTTTTGCCAAATGTTGGTTATTTGTTTGCTGATGTCAGGAATATATGGTATACAGCAGTATATGGTTTCGTGATTTTTTGATTCGTGAGATATATTTACTTTTGTTGGTTGATTTTGCTTTCTGTCTACGTGTGTGCGTATAATGTTTTCTACAGTTTGTGGAGGAAACTTATTGATGTTGATAAAGTATTGCTTTATTTTGTCTAATTCATCGTTAACTTTATCTGGTGAGCATAGTTTTATGGCTGTGTTTATCTGGTTTCTTAGTATGTTTAGTTTTTGTTTTGTTTCATGTGCTGAGTCCCAAGGAATGTATAGTCCAGTATGGGTGATTTTTCGGTGGATTTCTGTTTGGAATTGTGTGTCGGTTCTTATAATTTTGAGGTTAAGAAATGATATTTGATTGCTTTCTTCCTGTTCACATGTGAAGTTAATGTTGGGATCTATAGAGTTAATGTGAATGAAAAAATTAAGTATGTGTTCTGTAGATTTGAATCCCGCAACCGTGTCATCTACATATCTGTACCAGTATAGTGGTGGATGTAATGCAGTATTAATTGCTTGTGTTTCAATTTGTGACATAAAAATATTGGCTAGAACTGGTGATACTGGGTTGCCCATGCTTAGGCCATTTGTTTGTATATAGTTTTGGTTGTTGAACATGAAGTTTGTCTTTATTGTGGTGAATTCTATGAGGGTTGCTAACTGGTTACTGGGAATGTCTATAATTGGGTTAGGGTCTCGGATATAGAGTTCTAAGGCTATCTTGCAGGCTTCTGTTGTTGGAACTTCTGTAAAGAGGGATATAACATCGAAACTGGCCATTAAGGCTTTATGATTAAGTTGATTTAGATTAGACTTGAAATTAAAAGAGTCTTTGATGAATGTGGGTTTCTCGACGTCACAAATATGTTAAATACTTTCCCAATGATATTTGAGTAGAACCTTATATCATGTAGATGCTCAAGTAGTTGCATACAAACCCAAGAATGATGTGAATGAAAGTGGGTAATATTGCCTCAAATAACAACAAACACTGGATAATATGATACTCTATTTATGAAGTTGTAATTACGTAAAGTGAGTTTGTTTCTTTGTTTTGAATTTTGCACAAAGCTATACGAAAACGATCTACCTTAGCTGTTCCTAATTCAGCCGAGTAAGACAAGAGGAAAAGCAACTCCTGGGGTTCTCTTTCAAACGAATAATGGGATTGACCATAATAACACCCTATAAATGAAAGAGCGAACATGTTTAGTTTAACGTGGATTCGCACCCGTGACTCTCAGATTACGAGTCGAGTGCCCTTAGCGTAGAGTAAGTCATATGTAAATAATTACATAAGATTATATGTTTATTAAATAAATTATACAAATTATTTTAAGAATAAATACTTAATGTTGTTTAGATTTATTTGTAACATGAGAGTCACAATCAATCAATGTAAAGTAAACATTATGACAAATTTAATAACGGAACTCGATAGGGGTCGTACGCATTGTTTATAATTCGTTGAAGCAGAGATTATCGAGTATCGCGTGAAATTTTTTTAGAATGCAGAATACAGAAAACAGACGATTAGGTGTAACAAAGATAAGTAGTTTGGTTTGCTGTTTCACGCGCTAAAGATAAATGAATAGTGTGATTGCAATAGTAAATGCAGAGAAACAGAGAAAAATGAGCAGACGAGATGTTACGAAAGGGAAGTAGGCCAAAGAAAAGTGAAAAGGGAAATTAATCGTCGTGGAAGGCCTTACGATTAATATAATTATTAATATTAATATAATAATTGATATATTATTGTGAGTATTGTAAAAGATAACGTAAATAATTTATTTCGCCAGAGAGAGGACTGAGCATATATTTATATCTAATCTTTTAAAATCAAAATTACAGCTTAATTCCGTTTGACGTATCTTAAAAAAAAAAAGCCAGCTAAGCCTAAAGATACCACTAACCAACGTAAGCCTTGTCGAAAGAATCTGATTCTGTTATGGCGAAATAGAAAATAAGAAATTTATTTCATTTCAAAAAAATATGATGACATTCAAAAATACGATGCGAAATTTAACGTTTATAAAACTTGCAGATTAGAAAAATTGACACCAACCTTCCTGAAAATAAAAGTATACCTCAAGACCAAAAAGTCCCCCAGTGGCTCAGTGGTATGTCTGCGTAATTACAACGCTAAAAACTGAGTTTCGATACCCGCGATGGGCAGAGCACAGATAGCCCATTGTGTAGCTTTGTGCGTAATACGAAACAACAACCAGACCAAAAAAATCAAGTATATCACAGAAGAACTTCAAATTAAAAGTTTAAAACAAAGTATAAAGGAAATTCTGTGCAAAAGTGAACCGAATCCCCGCAACAAACTTGCAAGGTTAACTTTCTCTAAAGATTACTATTATCATCATTCATACGTAAAAATCACATACTATAAAGACTTAACAATCAACTAAAGCAGCCTTGGACTAACCATTACGCAAAATACTCACATAATTAGGGCACCAGAGGAAGGAATAACCACAGATTTCCCCTTAGTTATGATACCCTTACCTCTTTCACCACCACACTCAACTTTGGTTGATTTTTTTTGTAATTGCTCTTGTCTACCGTGCTTGATTTTACTCTGCATTGTTAAAAAAAAGTTTTATTTGGCTCCGTTAGTGACTAAAGTTTCAAAAATCTACTAAACTATGTATCTGAAGTAAGAAGTAATTAATTTCCGAAAGATTACTGTAAAGAGCAGTACAAAATGTTGATAAAACATCTGGTAACAGATGTGTACAGAGACGTGGCTAGTTTAATATTTTTTTCGGCTTTGTTTTCGTGCCTTATATTGTCTTGTTTGTTTTGGTTTTATTTGCCTCAGTATTGCTTTATAAGTGTGTTTTTCACTGAATATTTCTGAGCCGAAAGTTTTTTAGCTTCAAATAGCTTGTTGTTAAAAATCTTTGTTTATGAGTACATGTTTTGTAATTTATCATACCAAGAAAAATTTTAAAAAGGAATGCTACTGTTGCAATGTCATACGAAGATAATGTAAAGAACTGAAAAATCAAGAAAATCAATTTAGGATTGAAAGAAGTGCATAAACTGAACAAGTTCATGTGAGCGAGGTTAGTACCAAGTACCAGATATAACGTTAGTAGCATCCGTTGCAATGTACTATATATGTTATGTATTCAGTGTATCTGTGCGCTGTCCCTCATTTTCGCTGCATAACATTATGCGACACCATGTTCGGTGAGATATATTCAAGTGTAAACGGGTTTACATCGGCCATATTTCTCTGAAAAAGAGAAACAAATTTATAATACATGCGTAATTGAATATAACATAATAGCATATGGATGGGTAGGGACTTACGGACCACCTTGTATTAGCATTAGGCCTAACGTTAATGTAATCTGAGAACTGAGTGAAAATAACGTTAGGCTTGAATTCTGTAACTAGTTTAGTGTAAGTGCACTGGAAACGCTACTGTAGCCTGGAATAACGAAGTGGACTATTCCAAGTGTAAGGCTGTCGTTTCGAATTTGCCTTCGCATCCAAGCATGTAAGTAAAGTGTCAGACATATGCCTATTTTGTTGATGTATGGTTTCTTGGCTCATCTAAAGTCCTAGGTCATCTCTGAGCTAAAAATAGTTCATCCTCAGCTATTAAAGGACATACTTCTCTAATCAGTGATTGACACCCATGTTGATGTTGTAGCAGGAAGTAGAAATAGTTCATCCTCAGCTACTAAAAGACAGTTCTATAATCAGTGATTGACACTCATGTTGATGTGGTAGCAGGAAGTAGAAATAGTTTATCCTCAGCTGCTAAAAGACACTTTTCTAATCAGTGATTGACACTCATGTTCATATTATAGCAGGAAGTAGAAATAGTTCATCCTCAGCTATTAAAGGACACACTTCTCTAATCAGTGATTGACACCCATGTTGATGTAGTAGCAGGAAGTAGAAATAGTTCATCCTCAGCTACTAAAGGACACACTTCTCTAATCAGTGACTGACACCCATGTTGATGTAGTAGCAGGAAGTAGAAATAGTTCATCCTCAGCTACTAAAAGACACACTTCTCTTATTAATGATTGACACCCACATTGATGTAGTAGCAGGAAGTAGAAATAGTTCATCCTCAGCTATTAAAGGACATACTTCTCTAATCAGTGATTGACACATGTTGACGTGGTAGCAGAAAGTAGGAATATACTCTTCAAAAAAGAAATGCAAAAGGGATATTTTTTATTTTAAAGAGAAATATGTATAATAACGTTACAAGCTCAGAGTATGTGATGTTACACGTGTTAAGGCACTGACTGTCAGACCAAAATTACAATAACAGTTGTGCACTTTAAAAACGGAGGAAAACATCGGATTTTTCGGAGAGATCTGCATGTTATGCAAGTGCAACATTAAAAGTGACGAGTTCTCGGTTTCCATAGCTCAGTGTTTAGCCAACAACACGCAATACAGCTACGTCAAAACTGACTGAAGCACAATGCAACAACGTCATTGGTCCCTTGAAAGCAGGAGAATCTCAAACAGATGTTGCCAGAGCTGTGAATGTCCACCCAAGTACCATCACAAGACTATGGAAGCGTCACCAACAACGTGGATCAACTCGTAACTGTTCACGATCTGAGAGACCTAGTGTGACCACGCCGCACAAGATCGCTACATTTGGTTTCGTCATCTTCGGGATAGGACCACCACTGCGACGTCTGCTGCCTCAACAGACCTTTTGCACATTCGAGGGAACCTTACGGCTCAACGATACGTCGACGAGATTCTTAGGTCCAATGTTCAACCAATCATGGTGAACGTCAATGACGTTTTTCAACATGACAACGCCCGTCCTCACACAGCCCGACTCACCACTGTCTTCTTGAGACACCACAACGTCAACGTTCTTCCCTGGCCCTCTAGATCACCAGATTTAAACCCCATCGAACATCTTTGGGACCAGTTGGACCGACGTCTGCGACGGCGACAACCTCAACCGCAGACTCTACCTCATCTTGCAGCAGCTTTGCAGGCTGAGTGACCAGCCATTTCACAGAATGTGGTTCGTCATCTCATCGCTTCCATGGGCAGGAGATGCCAAGCAGTTATTGATGCTCACGGGGGGCATACTCGTTTTTGACGTTGAGTGACGTTAAACTTCAACTAGTGAGCGTGGACTTCGCCTTTGCAGACTTTGGATGTTCAGCAGTGAATGTGCAAAGTTTCACACATGTCATACAGAACTACCCGGAATAAACTTGTTAATAATTTGTTTCATATTTTGCCTTTTGCATTTCTTTTTTTGAAGAGTGTATATTCAACTATGCTTATTTCATCCATAGCCTCATGTGAGTGTCTTAAACCCTCAAATTATATTATTTCGGTTAACTAGAAACTACAATTCTCAGATGTTCATAATTTGTATGTTCAGCTTGTAGCTAGACCAACAGTTTTCGTATTATTTGTGAAACTGAAATTATATTCCAATTTACATAACATAACCAGTTAACTTTTATGACCTTATCTTACTCGTGTTATTTGTAATTTTACAAGTTCAAAACGTCAGTTTTTGGTTTTATTGGTGGTGTTCACATGTGTCAGTCTTCTAGCTAAAAATGTCATGCTTATATTTTATTGGTAGTGTTTAGACGTGTCTGTATTCCAGCTCAAAAGTCAAGTTTTATTTTTACTGGTAGTGTTCATATGTGTCTGTATTCTTGTTCCAAACATCAAGTTTTGGCTTTACTGATAGTGTTCACGTTTGTCTGTATTCCAGGTCAACAAAACTGGTTCAGGTGTTGTTCACAATAAATGGCTGCAAGTAAAGGTCGAAAATAATGAACATTATGAAATGTTTGAAACATAACAGTTGAGAACAGCAAGATTGAACGTTAGTAGATGCATTTAACCTAATTTTTGTTTAATTATAAGTTCGGAAACAGAAGTTGTGTATATTTTAGTAATCGTGAGATTTCGTTGTGCTGGAGCCGCAAGTCGCAGCTGGCTGTGGTACTGTTTGTCATTTAGTATAAACTGGAATGTTTTAAACTGGGAAGCCTGTAAATTATTTTATGGAGTATAAGTGTTGAAAAATGTAATTGTTTGTTGGACTTAAAGCCACTTTGAGCTGTCTTGTAGAAGTGTACAAACAGAAATTCTGTTTTATACTATATTTTTTAATTTTGTAATTTAAATGTTCTATAGTGGGAGTTGCAGACCCTAAAGATAGTACTGACATAAAAAGGTTTAATAACTTAGGCGAAGAATTTTCATTTTAAGCTATGAGACATTGTGGAGTGATTAGAGTTGTTTCAACAGCATAATTAGATAAAAGAAAGTCACGTGGATAGTGGAAATCATCGAAGGAGTAAATAACACAACACGCATCCCACAGATTGTCAAACAACTGAGGGCCTATTACCCGGGCATTCAGTTTAAAGACATCAAACGTCTTCCTAATGGAAGAATCATGTTTAAATGTTCTGAACCACAAGAGTTTTCACATATTTTGGCCCACTGGCCCAAGAATGCCTTTGGGGTTCAAGCCACTATTACTTCACCAAAAACTAACACGCCAAAACTAACTGTCTTTATCAGAGGTGTCGATTTGTAATTGTATCATTGACAATTGTACAACTGATATTGTATCATCAAACAGAATTATCTCATTCAGAACGAAACAAAAAACGCCACTGATCAAGGTAACCGTCAACAAAAAAGACGATCAAGATAAATTATTAAAAAACGGTTGCTTTTTATTTTTCAAAAGACACACGACCGAACCGGAAAAAAACACACCAAAAACCCATCATCCAATGCTACAAATGTCAACGGTTCGGACACACAAAAACTAATTGTTTGGCCAAGATGTGTTAAATGTGGCGGATCTCACGAGGTCGCTCAGTGTCCTAACGAGCGTAACCAAGTGAGATGCGCTAACTGTCAGGGCCCCACGCAGCCAGTTACAAAGGCTGCCCCAAATACGCAACAGATTCCTTTTCAAAACCACGAACAATAATAATCAAACCCACGGCACCCACATCACCAAACAACCTTTACTACAAACTCCAACTGACTCGCAAATCAAACACTCTCAACCAACACATACTAACGCGGACGTAACACGCCCGAAAACAACACAAGCATTCAACCCCACAGATTTCACCACAAACTTGCTAGCAATGCTAATAGAATTGAGTAATCTCCCCTCATTCGAATCGAGGCACGAGTCACTCATAGCTGTTTGCAGCCTTGCAAGTTATTACTTTAACCTTCCTCACCTCAAACCACACCACCTCTCACTCAAAATTCATGCAAGGGAAATAAAACAACACAATGACACAACACATTAAAATCTTACACATCAACTGCCAAGGAAATCTCAAAGACAAAATAATAGAAATATACAACATAAACAAACAGATAAACGCCAACATAATCATCGTTCCAGAAACACTTTGCACAGAGAAACAAAACACTACAATTCCCGGATTCATCTCACACAGCATACCTCACTCAGAAAACAATAGAGGTATAATAGCTTACTTCAGTACGAAATTATCGCATCTAATCTCGATAGAAGATTCCTTTAAATCTAACATTAATGAAACCATTTTCTGTAATATTCACTTCAACAACCGGCTAACTATTCCAATTCTAGCCGTATATTGCTCACCAACCAAAGATATCAATATTAACTTCCTACAAAAAAGTGTTAATCGTAAACCCAAACCAATTATTATTGGAGATTTTAATTCACGACATTCAGAATTAAGGGGTAACAGAGACACACGGAGAGGATCATGCTTAAAAAAATTTATCTCTAGCAATAATATGCACCTAATCAATGACCATACACCTACACACTTTTCAGCTGCTAACGGCTCATACGATGTACTCGATTTCATCATCGCACGCAAGGACATGGTAAACAGAATATCTATCTTCACAGTACATGATGAAATCACCAGTGACCACTTCCCCATGTCATGTATGATTCACCCGCGCCACCCTGCTATGGCGTACGTGACTCCGTCCGCCTACACCTACCCTAAAACAGACTGGCTAACTTTTAATGCCTCTCTGGACTCATACCTACCCCATCCAATAGAACATGTAAATAACAAAACAGAACTAGACAACTATGTTGATCAAATTACAGAAACCATAAAAAAAGCCATTAAAACACAATTCCTAAATCAAAAAGAAAACAATCACTTATTCAATGGACTTTAACACCAGAAATTCACGCACTAATAATCAAACGCAGAAAATTAAGACGAACACACTACGTCACGCGATCCACACATTAAAACAGAAATCAATAGAACAAATACAAAAATCAAACAAGAAATCAAAAAAGTAAGAGAAAACAATTGGCATAACTTCTGTAAAAACTTAGAAAAAACCAAGAACAATCCAAAAGAATTCTGGAAAAATTCAAGAGTATTGCTTCAGACAAAAACACAAATCACATGCTACAACATATCACACACAACAATAAAATCGCAAGGACGGACAAGAAAGCTGACTATTACAAATCCTCTTTTAGCGATTTAAATTCAGTAGATTTCGACACACAACACCAACACCATGTCAACAACTTCCCCGGCGAGACACTAGAAGCATACTCAAGTTCAATCAATAGAAAAATAACCATAACCGAACTAAAAATTAATATCAAAAACTTGAAGAACACTTCCCCCGGACATGACCAAATACCAAATATTATTCTGAAAAAAAAGCTCCACTCTCCCACTACAACACCTCACAAACATTATTAACATTTCACTAGCGACCGGGTACTTCCCTGACACGTGGAAAAAAGCCATCATAACAACGATCCCCAAGAAACAAACTAATAGAACAAATCCAGATAATTTCCGCCCCATCAGTCTGTTAAGCTGCCTTGGCAAACTGATGGAGAGAATTATCTCCAACCGTCTCCTCCATTTTTGCGAAACGAATAACATCCTTCCAGAATATCAAAATGCCTCCAGAAAAAATAGACAAACAACAGATCACCTCGCACGACTCACCGAATCAATCTACAAAGCTTACAACAACAATCAAGTAACCATCGGGGTATTCCTAGATGTCAAAAAAGCATTCGACAGCGTATGGCACAACGCCATCATATACAAAATAAATCCCACGATAGTCAAATGGATTTCAAATTTCTTAACCAACAGAACAGCACAAGTAAAAGTCAATAAAACTATATCCAAATTATTTAATATAACGGCAGGAGTGCCCCAAGGATCAGTCCACTCTCCACTTCTATACATAATTTTCGTCAGTGACATACCTTTTCCAAATCTAGCATACCCACACAATTCACAATACGCAGACGACATCGCAATCTGGAGCACCAATAGAAACCCAGTAATGGCCATGTCTCGCGTACAAGAATCATTAAACAACGTCTCAACATGGAGCAACAAGTGGAGAGTCGTGTTAAATCCAACAAAAACACAAGCAATCACCTTCTATAGGAAACTAAAAAAGCAAAGAAAAAATCTAGAAAAAATAAAACTATCACTTGGAAACACAACCATTAACATGAGCAAAAACATCACATTCCTTGGCGTCACTTTCGACGCAAAACTAACATGGAAAAAAATATCAACAATATACACTCATCCATCAGAAAAAGGATTTCATATCTAAAGACCATAACCGGCAAAATATCTAAATGCGCACCGAACACCATTATACAAATATACAAGGCTTACATCCGTCCACTAATAGAGTACGGATGTCAAGTAACATACAATATGTCAAACAACACACTCCAGAAAATCCAAGTGCAACAAAACAGAATATTAAAATCTGCATTCAGCCTACCATCATTTACGCCAACAAATTATCTTCACCAAATTAACTTAGTTGTTTAGAATTAAGCACAAAGCTGCACAATGGGCTATCTGTGCTCTGCCCACCACGGGTATCGAAACCCGGATTTTAGCGTGTATGTCCGCAGACATACCGCTGAGCCACTGGGGGGCGACCAAATTAGCAATTTACCAACTATAAGAGATAGAATAACAGAACTTTCTCTCAAATATTATCTAAAAGCAGAAAATAGAAACAAACTAACGGCATCACTACACAAATTATCCAGTGCACCAACAAAATACATTTCACCTTACAACATATTTCAAGAATCACAATCTACTCAACAAAGAATCTAAATAAATAAAATCCATGTCATTAACATGAATTCCTTTTTTTCAGAAACAGGGCACACGACAGGCAAAACTTTCGGCGCCTGTCCTGTGAAAGTGGGTTTTCTCGGGGCACTCCCGTTTCCCCCCACATCAAAATCTTTAGGCATTGGATTTCTAGATCCCAGCCCAGGCAACTCTTTTGCCAGACCCTGAATCGTGCCGTCTGATTTGATCTGGATTTGAATTATATTCATGTTCACATCTGCTCAACTTCTTCCTTTCGGGACAGGTTCCGGCCTTTCTTTCCGCTGCTGCCTTTGCCTCCACCCAAGACAACATTTAGAGAGACATCCTCCACCCAAAAAGTCAATAATAATAATAATTTATTTATTTATTTAAAAAAAACACACCACTTAATCACAATAACAATCCACGAAAGGGGACGAAGAGGAACCACAACGTTCCTGAACACCCCGGCTGGGGAGAGAACTCTTCTGATTTCTCTCTCTCTAAACTGAACCCCTGCCACGTTAGTTTAGTTTAGTTTTAGTGGGAACCAGTTTGTGTGTTTGCTATCGCTGTTATTGAGTTGTTTTAAGTTAATAAGTTTGTTTATTTTGTTTAATTTTGTGCAAAGTTACACGAAGGCCACCTGCACTAGTCATCCCTAATTTAGCAGTGTAAGACTAGAGGGAAGGCAGCTAGTCATCACCACCCACCGCCAACTCTTGGGCTACTCTTTTACCAACGATACATTAAGATACGCGGTTTCTTTTTTCCGCAAAAAAATGGCAAACCTGGTGTTAATTATTTCAAAACTTTAAACAACTCAGAAAAAAAATCGGAGGGTGCGGTATCTATCAGATGCTACAATGATTTAGTAATAAATCTAAATCGAAGTGAGTTTGTGACGATTAAGGTCCTTTTTACTGTGATTTCAGTTGTTGCTGTATATGGACAGAGCCAAATACTGAAGATTTCTGTCATTATGTTTAAGAAAGTGTCGCAGGTTCGAAACCTCGTCGCACCAAACATGCTATCCCTTTTAGCCCTGGGGGCGTTATAATGTTACAGTCAATCCCACTATTTGTTGATAAAAGAGTACCCCAAGAGTTGGCGGTGGGTGGTGATGATTAGTTGCCTTTTCTCTTGTCTTACACTGCTAAATTAGGGACGGCTAACGGAGATAGCGCTCAAGTAGCTTTGCGCGAAATTCAAAAACAAATCACCTCTAGCAGAGGAAAGAACACACATAAAATGTGGTTTGAAATGGTTGAAGTTAAACACGAAACTGCACAATAAGCTATCCGTACTCTGCCCACCACGGATATCGAAACCTGGTGTTTAGCCTTCTAAATCCACAGACATATCGCTTTTGGTTTAAATTTTGCGAAAAGCAAGACAAGGGCAATCTCTACTTACTTTTCATAATTTAGCAACCATAAACTAGAGGAAAGATAGCTAAACACCATCCACCACCAACTCTTGGACTATGCTTTCACTCGCAAATAATGGGACTGACCATCACATATAATGCCCCATGGATGAAAGGGCAAGTTATTTTGGTGACGGAGATTCGAACCCATGACCCTTAAATTCAGAGTCGAGCGCCTCAAACACTAGATCCTACCAAGTATACAACAGCTGTATATAAGTTATCAGAAAAGTGCAGTGCAGCGATTCACTTGGGTTCGAAACGTGCGTATTCAGTTTTATAGTGTATTTATAGAAGTGGAATATTTAGAGACAAGGATTAATGTTAAATTTTAATGTAATCATGATACTAATACCTGAATGTATTTTATTACTCACAATCCCCAACTGTTACAGATTAGAAGTCTGGGAACAATGTATTTAAGACTACAGAGTGATATACGAACACCTGTAACTATTTATTGTAAGAAAACGTAATTTGAGCTTATTTTTAATCAGGCAAGTGCTAAGGATCGTAACACACAATAGTATCTATCTAGGCAAATACTAGCGATCAGAACAAAGATGATTGTTTATCTAAGCAAATACTAGAGATATGAACATATGTTATTATTTATCCAGACGAGTACTAGAAATCCGTAAAACGTGCGCATGCCATGAATCACGAGCAGAATTATGCACTCTCTTGGCTAGAACACAGTATGACATACGAACTTTTAAAACAAGAAATGAAAATACTTGTTACTTTTAATTTCAGTTTGGAAGTACATCTGGTTCATATGGTGTCATTTGTTACTGAGATATAGTTAGTTCTTTACCTGTTTTTTTCTTTAATTTTGGTTTACTGTGTTTCTCCAAAAAATATTACAAGATGTAGTTTTCAGTAGGTCCTGAAAATTATGAGGAAGACAGCATCAATAAAGTTATTGAATGGTGAAGTAGGAAACATTACCGTGTTTTGTGGAAAGGCCACACTGTTTACACGTTTTAAGAACCAAAGAAGAACTGTCTGAGCTGGATAACTTAAGTTAGCCATAACAATTATGACGAGTTGTATGTGTGACTGCAATGCATCCAAAAGAAGAGAAGCTAAAACTTTGCACACATAGTCAATGTTTTGACCTTCTTAGGTCATCTCCAGATTAACAAAGGAGTTTGCAACAGTTGTCCTGAAATACATTTTTACTTCAAGTTGGTTTCTCCTCATCACGAAATACATGATATATTGTTAATCACTTAACCTCCCCCTACATGTTGATTTGGCATGTTTTTGTAAACATATAAATACAAAAATTTTTCTTTTTTTTTCTTTTTGTCCATTATTGCTTTTGCTTGTTTTGAAGTGGTGTAAAATGAGCAGGAGAATATATCAATGTGAGGTTTGATAGTACTAAAAAATATAGGATTTTATAGTTAACTGAAGACTTTTAAGAATTACTACACAAGGGTTATTAATACAGATTATCTTTAGATATGTTAATGATCTGTCTGTCTAAGTAAGTCATAAAGGTTTTTAAGATTTTATTTCTTAGAAATAGCAAATAATAACATAAGTTGAATCTTTCAGACTGAGTTATTCAAGAAAAAGTTAAAATATTTTCCAGAATTATTATGGTTTTTATACCTTATGTGTTATATAGAAACTGAAATACATCATGATGTATTCTACCATATTACTATTGCTCTTGATATGTAGTCTTAAATGTGTTTAAAGATAGAAATTCTTTGCTTTCTACTTTTAGAGATACATTTCACTAACATTAAAATCCTGACATAAGTAAGGAATTTTTTAGCATTAGTCATATGTAAAATAATTTCTAAAGTGTGGAACATCAGGTTTACAATTTCACCCATTATAGGTTCTAAATATTTATTTTTCAGTATTTTTTTAAGGTCTGGCACTAAAATTTTACTCATGTACAACTTGTAATTATAAATATTTATTCTTTATCAGTGAGAGTTAAATATTTACTTTTGGAGTGGTTGGAAAGAAATACACTTTTATTGCATATGAGTTCTGCAGTTATAACACTTAGAGAGACATAAATCAGGTAGATAATTGTGATTAACCAACAATAATTGGCTTTATAAGAACAATGAAATTATTTACATAACTAAAACTCATTCAAAGCAAAAAGCATAAGTTATTATGTTTATGTAACTTCATTGAATGTTATTTTTATACATTTTAAAATGTATGTTGGTACATTTTATCTGTTTTTATAACTTTAAAAATTAAAACAACTTGTGTAGTGCAAGTATTGTGCACATATTAACTGAAAGCATGAATTCCTTTTCTATACATAGCTATCTTTAATATTAAATTAGTTTTCATAATTTGTTTGTAAAGCACACACGACACCATTGAAGTGTTTTATCTTGTTACTCTCAACATGGCTACAGTTTAGTTACATTTATCTCTTGCAAAAAGGTGACATAACTATTTTAATTTCAGGAACTGATCCTGAATCTGTACTGTGTGGTTTTTATAAGTGAAAAGAAGAGTATTTATGTAGACTTGAGAGATGAAGGTGATGTATTTTATTTTATCTATTATCTACTAAAAACGTGAAGTGTAAAGGTCTTTTAAATCCACTGTATGGTTTTCTGTGTTTGCATTATTAGTGTTAAACTCCTGAAGTGTTTTAAGAGTTTAAATGTCAATCTTCTATTGTACCTTTCAGAAAATTAATGAAGATAAATCTAATTTTGTTAAGTGTTTATGTCTTTCTTTTCAAACATAAAAAATTTAAATTCTGTACTTTTTGATCAAGATAAATTTTTATCCAATAAATAATTTGGATTTCAATCAATTATTACATACTGCATTTGAAAAACTAGAATAAACATATGATGTCATAGAAGAATATTCCTGCAGCTTTCAAATAGTCAGAAATAAAACCAAAACAACAAAAGAAACAATAAAAATTCCTGTCTTTGGTATTTTTCCTCTTTTTCCTGAACCTTACATTAAGAACATTTGTTCACATTTATGAGAGCTCTGGGTATCTAATATGTTGACAAACCAAATTACTGCTGCAGTAATATATGATCAGTGTATTGACTATCAGTAATATATGATCAGTGTATTGACTATCAGTAATATATGATCAGTGTATTGACTATCAGTAATATATGATCAGTGTATTGACTATCAGTAATATATGATCAGTGTATTGACTATCAGTAATATATGATCAGTGTATTGACTATCAGTAATATATGATCAGTGTA
>CM022392.1:1849318-1867031 GCA_011833715.1 Carcinoscorpius rotundicauda
AAAATGTATGTATGTATATAAATAAGATCTAGGGTGAATATTTTTATAATGTGAATTTTTTTTTAATTTCAAAGCTTCCTGATCATAGCTGTCAGTTGACCTTATATTGCTGTTGCAAATCATATACTAGAAAATTAGTTTCTTGTTTGTGTTATGATGTGCCTCAATATTTCATGTTAAATCTCAAATAAGTATTAACTTTGTCTTCACTGAAGTAATTTTTAATGTTTGATAGAAGGATGGGGGGTAAATGAAGTTAATGCAGTCGATTTGGTATTGGGCTTGTGAATAATATAATTCAAAATTAGTTTCCTGTTTAAGTTATTTTATTATATGCAGCATTACTGTTATTGTACAGGAAGTGGCTGGCTTTGTTCTACATTTACTACCTTAGAGCCTGGACGTATGGCTTCTTGCTTTGCTAACTTATTTTCTCAACTTGTTGTGTCTTTGGAAAATTTTGTTCAGAATTTCCAACAGCTTGCTTTTACTTCTTGTTATTCAGATGAGGATCAGATAACTGTAGGGTCATTCTATGTCAAATCATCCAGGGGGCTGCAGGTGACCCCCACAGAATTCCTTGAAAAATTTCACATGTGCTCATTTGCCCATATTATGAAATATTGCCAAAGATTAGATCAGTAACCAGCCTTTCACAATGTTTAATAATGAAGTTGTATGAAACAAGAAAGAATTAATTCCTTTCTGAACAAGTTTACTGGCATAACTAGTTAGATCACATGGCAATGCAAATATATTGTGTATTCATTACAGTTATGCAGATATGACTGAATTTAAGACTCATAATATAATAAATACAATGGTAAATCAGACACAAAAAGCATAGTGCTACAACAGGGGATAACTGAGAAAGATTAGTCATTCAAAACTGCAATAATCATGACAATGAAATGTTTCAAAAACTGTTTTCGCGATAAATTAGCCTTAACGACAACAAATAAACATTGATTTGTCCAGACAGCTTGAATAAATTTCTAAAATTCAAGTTTGGTTATGTTGAGATCACTTTGACTTAGAACATAGTGACGAGCAATACTGCCATGCAAAGTAGGTGCACTTATCAAACAAAGAATATGTTGGAAAGTCTCACCTAAATACAAAAATTCATTAAGTTCATATTTATTGTTACTAGTGACATACACAACATGACTAGGTAGTGGTGAGGCCCACAATAAACTAATGAAAAATAAATAAGAGGCAGAGACAAGTTTAGTTGAGGAAATTAGTATAGATATAATTATAAAGGTAGACTTTCTTCTTACTATCATAATAACAGAAGTAAAAGATCTAAAATAGTTAACTTTAGAGCATTAGTAGGAATGAAAGATTTTGATATAATGGGAATAACTGAAATATGGTTAAACAAAGATGATGTGTGACAAAAATTTCCTTCAAATATAGTGTTAAAGGATTTTTAATAAGAGTACAAAAGAGAGAAGATTTACATGTACAATGTAAGTTACATCTTGTTTTAGTTAAAGATACAGCAATGAGATTATATCCAGTGAAGTTTCTATAAGTGGATATAAAGGAAAATGACATTTAATGGGAATTTGTAACAAACAACCAAACGATATTGACAAAACTCAAACAGTTACAATGAGATTAAGGTTTCAGCTTTTAGTGAAGCCATAATTATGAGTGATTTTAATTTCAAGCATACAAAACAGGAAATGCTACAGTCAACCTGTGAGAGAGAAAGGTTTTTTTCAACTGCTCATAATGGCTTTTGTCACCAATTGGTCAATGAATCTACTAGAAACTGCAATGCTAGATTTGTTGTAACTTTGAAAATATAGGTAGAAAACATGGGTACAAATGATCACTGCTGTATTAGGTTTGATGTTTTTTCCTGCATATGAAAATGAGAAATAACAATGTTTTGATTTCAAATTTTAAAGGGAAACAACAAGAATTGTCTGTTAACTGGGCAGCTGAGTTATGCTGAGACACTGAGCAAATGTGGAAAATTTTCAATATTCAAGGTAAATATTTTCCTTACAGAAAGAATGGGGAATCAGCAAGTAAAAACAATGTTGGCTCACAAAGAGTATTAGAAATAAAACTTATGAGAAGCATAATAAATTGGAAATTAGGGGTGATGAAAATCGTCCCAACACTTATAAACCCATTAGTCTTACATCAGTTGTGGAACACATTTTGGAGAGTCTGATTTAAGAAAAAAACTCCAAAAACTTATTTAACCAAGCTAAGAATTTTATTAGATAACTAACATGGTTTCACTGATGGAAAACCTTGCCTTAGAAATCTATTGACATTTTTTCAAAAGGTTACTACTTGTGTTAATAAGAGCAAGAGTAGATCAGGAAGAAAGGATTGTCACAAATGCAGAACAACCAAACTAGATTTATGTCAATAATTAGGTATGTCAGGGTTAAAGTCTAAGAACCTTTGCTCTTTTTCATTTGCATCCATGACATACATGAAAGAATGGTCAATAAATTACTTAAATGTGCAGATTACATCAAGACATAGAGTGTGTTACTACCTGTGAAGAGGATGCTACTGATTTACAGAAGAATTTATATCATTCAGTGAATTTGGCAAATAAATGACAAATGGGATTTAATTATAATAAATGCAAAATATTGCTGGTTGGTTATCATAATTTCAATAATAATTTGGATGGGAAAAATCTAAACAGTGTCATGAAAGAAAGGGATCTTGATGTAATAGCTGATCAGTCTCAGAAGCTATCCAAGCATTGTGTTATTGGTGGTGGTGGGACAAATAAATTTCAGGTCATATATAGAGAGATTTTCAATACGAGTCTAGAGCAGTTATAATTTCATTGCATGGTTCATTTGTTGTGTCATATTTGGATTATTGTGTTCAATCTTGGTATCCTTACCTTAGGAAAGACTTTGAATTGTTTGAAGGTGTTCAAAGTTGGGTTACTAGAATGGTTCCTAGGAAGGAGTAGTTGTCATGTGAGGAGTGGCTGAAAACTCTTGAACTATTTTCTCTTGGGAAAAAAACAATTTGAGGAGGGATGTGATATGATTGAGGTGTTAAAGATTGTAAAGGGAATTGATAATGTTGATGCATCATAATTGTTCATAATTAACAGCGAGAATAGTAGGGCTAGAGGACTCTAATAATAAACAGTGGCAGGTAGGTTAGTTGGTTGATTTAATGTTTTATGACAAAAAGCAGCCAGGTTATCTGTACCAAACATCTAGTAACAAGGTAAGAGTAAATTTAGTAAAATTCACGAAAGGAAATCAAGGTAAAACAAAACAAAGTTTAAAAAAAAACATAAATAGCATAAGCCCAATGTTTACATCTAGTCTACAACGTCAGAACTACACTAATCCAAAGTTGTAAAGGACTTTCTGTAGCATGACTGTAATAATCATAACTCGTAAGGAAGACTAACAGATAAGTACAAAAACCACCAACAGTAAACTGAAGTTGGCCTTTCCAGGCCTGGTTTCGAGTTACTTAATTGACACTGGCAGAGCAGAAGTCACCTTCAGCTAAGATAACTATTTTTCTTACAAGATAGTTGACCTTTGAAGTGGGTTTTCATTGGATGTTATGGAGCAAAAAATGTAAACAAGTTTAACAGAAAGCTTGGGAAATATATGAATAAGTGTTGGCTTTTCGACTTCTAAAAATTTATTCATTAATATTTACTGTTTAAAGTAGAGGATGTAAGAGCCAGGATGGACCAAGAGATCCCATACTGTTCCAAAACGTTATGTATTATGTCTAGTGCTTCAGACTGCAGTCTAATTCCAGAAGATTTAATATGTTTCTAATGCAACAATAAAACTTTTGTCGATAATGTAGCTTCTAACTCGGCCTTATTGTTAGTATGATACTGAGAGTAAGACCATACAACATAGAAGAATATGGTATTGGAAAAACTAACTTCTAAAAAGTTCTATTCTAACATCTCACTTAGTTTTTGTTTTGTTGGTCCACTTATGATTCTATTTCGGATCAACTGTCCATTTGATTACAAACGTATCTTTAAGCTGATTTTTATGCTTTAATGGTCAAGGTCATGTTTATTTATGCATGCATCATACTAGTGCCAACAAAGTATAGCAAAAATATAAATTCTCTTTCTAACAGCATGAATAACCTGGTCCTGAATAACATTGTTGAGTTGGCTTCATCACTCGGCATATTACATTTTGTCTTTTGCAAAAAAGAACATTCAAAACGACCAAGAAAGTTTGGCAACCAGAAAATAAAACATTTAAACTCACCATTTACACTAAAGTTATCTAAATTGTGATAACCGAAAGCTGTAAATTTCCTATTGAAAATCCTTATTTTTCGGTATTAATCAATGAACTACGGTCTACAAAAGACCTCTGTGCTTCATAGTGGTTAGATTTTGTATTACGTTATATTCACATATTTTTTTTAATTATAAATAAGCATTAATAAGTAATATTATGAAAAATAAAATAACTCTTCGTTGTTTGGTTGGTTGGTAAGTACAAAACAACACAACAGCCTTTCTGCGTTCTGAATACCACAAGTATCAAAATCCGATTTTGAAAGTTATTAGCCCCCAGACTTTCCGCTTAGCCACTGGGAAAATAACATTTGAACATCGATTGTGTATTGATATCTAGCAATGTACAGTAATTATACTCTTGGTAAAAAATGAGTCTTAATGAAGGTTTTTGAAATAAATTAAAACCATGTTTGTGATTTTAGAAAAATACTAATAAGCAAATAAATAAATTAAAATTTAATATCTTTTGAGAAAAACTGTTTTAAATAACTACGAAACATTAAAAGTAAAGTTAGTTTTCAAAAGCTGTAAGTTTATTTCTGTACAGTTCTATAAAATATGATGAAAAAGTGAGCGAAACACTAATAATCAAAAATTTAGGGATTGGTGGCCCAACTACTTCGCCCCCCGTTATTGCAGCGGTAAATCTACGGATTTACAACGCTAAATCAGGGGTTCAATTCGCCTCGGTAGGCTCAACAGATGACGCGATATGGCTTTGCAATAAAAAAACGCACAATACCCAAATATACGTGTGTGTGTGTTCTTTTTCATTAAACAGGCTCGGCATGGCCAAGCGTGTTAAGGCGTCCCACTAGTAATCTGAGGGTCACAGGTTCGCATCCCCGTCGAGCCAAACGTGCTCGCCCTTTCAGCCGTAGGGGTGTTATAATGTGATGACCAATCCCACTATTCGTTGGTAAAAGAGTTGGCGGTGGGAGGTAATAACTAGCTGCCTTCCATCTTGTCTTACACTGCTAAATTAGGGATGGCTAGCACAGATAACCCTCGAGTAGCTTTGTGCGAATTTCAAAAACAAAAATTGAGGAGGAACAGATAAATAAACAGAAACCTCAGAGTCAAAGGATGTTAGTGTTGTGTAAGTTGATGAAGTAATAATGACAAGGGACATCTCAGTTAAAAACGCTAGAAGTGGAGATAAGGGCCCCAGTAACAAATATGTCAAATTTTATATGCAAAAACGGCTCGTTTGGGTTCAGAAAATATTTTAAATAGAAGAGCGAACAACGTTTCGACCTTCTTCGGTCATCGTCAGGTTCACAAGGAAAGAGGTAACTGACCGGAAGCTGACCGCATGTTTGGAAGGGGTTGTGTAACTGAGTGTCGCAATGTAGAGGGCGCGGTTTGATGTTTGAATATATAATTTTATCTATAATATTAATATAGGTATAATGGCGTTCCTTTATTATTGGTTTATTTTGGGTTTAAGTTGTTGTATAAGTAAGACTTCTTTAATTTTGCGTTTGTTTATGTTTCTTTCTTTATTTAGAATTTTAGTGTTTTCTATGGTTATGTTGTGTCCATTTGACTTGCAGTGTTCGAAAACGTGTGAAGGTGACATTTTATGTTCTTTGAATCTGGTTTCCATTTTTCTACTTGTTTCTCCAATATAGAAGTCGTGGCAGTTATCACATTGTATTTTATAAATAATGTTGGTGTGGTGTTTGTCAGTGTAGTTCTTACATAGTATAGACCTTAGTTTTGTGCCTGGTTTTTGAATACATTTAGTATTAACTGGATTGTTATATTTTGTTACTAGTTTTTGCCAAATGTTGGTTATTTGTTTGCTGATGTCAGGAATCTATGGTTATATCAGCAGTATATGGTTTCGTGATTGTTTATTTTTGATTCGTGAGAATATTTACTTTTGTTGGTTGATTTTATGCTTTCTGTCTAGGTGTGCGTATACTGTTTTCTACGGTTTGATGGAGGAACTTATTGATGTTGATTAAGTATTTTGCTTATTTTGTCTAATTCCTCGTTAACGTTATTGGTGAGCATTAGTTTTATGGCGTGTGTTTATCTGGTTTCTTAGTTATGTTTAGTTTTTGTTTTGTTTCATGTTGCCTGAGTCCAAGGAATGTATAGTTCCAGTATGGGTGATTTTTCGGTGGATTTCTGTTTGCCCGAATTGTTTGTCGGGTTCTTACAATTTTGAGGTTAAGAATGAAATTGATATTTGATTGCTTTCTTCCTGTTCACATGGGAAGTAATGTTGGGATCTATAGAGTTAATGTGAATGAAAAAACTAAGATGTGTTCTGTAGATTTGAATCCCGCAACCGTGTCATCTACATATCTGTACCAGTATAGTGGTGGATGTAATGCAGTATTAATTGCTTGTGTTTCAATTTGTGTCATAAAAATATTGGCTAGAACTGGTGATACTGGGTTGCCCATGCTTAGGCCATATGTTTGTATATAGTTTTGGTTGTTGAACATGAAGTTTGTCTTTATTGTGGTGAATTCTATGAGGGTTGCTAACTGGTTACTGGGAACGTCTATAATTGGGTTAGGGTCTCGGATATAGAGTTCTAAGGCTATCTTGCAGGCTTCTGTTGTTGGAACTTCTGTAAAGAGGGATATAACATCGAAACTGGCCATTAAGGCTTTATGATTAAGTTGATTTAGATTAGACTTGAAATTAAAAGAGTCTTTGATGAATGTGGGTTTCTCGACATCACAAATATGTCAAATACTTTCCCAATGATATTTGAGTAGAACCTTATATCATGTAGATGCTCAAGTAGTTGCATACAAACCCAAGAATGATGTGAATGAAAGTGGGTAATATTGCCTCAAATAACATAACAAACACTGGATAATATGATACTCTATTTATGAAGTTGTAATTACGTAAAGTGAGTTTGTTTCTTTGTTTTGAATTTTGCACAAAGCAATACGAAAACGATCTACCTTAGCTGTTCCTAATTTAGCCGAGTAAGACAAGAGGAAAAGCAACTCCTGGGGTTCTCTTTCAAACGAATAATGGGATTGACCATAATAACACCCTATAAATGAAAGAGCGAACATGTTTAGTTTAACGTGGATTCGCACCCGTGACTCTCAGATTACGAGTCGAGTGCCCTTAGCGTAGAGTAAGTCATATGTAAATAATTACATAAGATTATATGTTTATTAAATAAATTATACAAATTATTTTAAGAATAAATACTTAATGTTGTTTAGATTTATTTGTAACATGAGAGTCACAATCAATCAATGTAAAGTAAACATTATGACAAATTTAATAACGGAACTCGATAGGGGTCGTACGCATTGTTTATAACCCGTTGAAGCAGAGATTATCGAGTATCGCGTGAAATTTTTTTAGAATGCAGAATACAGAAAACAGACGATTAGGTGTAACAAAGATAAGTAGTTTGGTTTGCTGTTTCACGCGCTAAAGATAAATGAATAGTGTGATTGGAATGGTAAGAGTAGAGAAACAAACAAAAATTAGCAGATGAGATGTTACGAAACGGAAATAGGCTAAAGAAAAGCAAAATGGGAAGTTAATCGTCGTGGAAGGCCTTACGATTAATATAGGCCTAATAATTGATATATTATTGTGAGTATTGTAAAAGTTAACGAAAATAACTTATTTCGCCAGAGAGAGTACTAAGCATATATTTATATCAACTCTTTTAAAATCAAAGTTACAGCTTAACTTCTTAAAAAACAAAAGGCCAGCTAAGCCTAAAGTTACCACTAACCAACGTAAGCCTTATCGAAATCTAATTCTGTTATGGCGAAAAAGAAAATAATAAATTTATTTCATTTCAAAAAAATATGATGACATTCAAAAATACGATGCGAAATTTAACGTTTATAAAACATGCAGATTAGAAAAATTGACACCAACCTTCCTGAAAATAAAAGTATACCTCAAGACCAAAAAGTCCCCCAGTGGCTCAGTGGTATGTCTGCGTAATTACAACGCTAAAAACTGAGTTTCGATACCCGCGATGGGCAGAGCACAGATAGCCCATTGTGTAGCTTTGTGCGTAATACGAAACAACAACCAGACCAAAAAATCAAGTATATTACAGAAGAACTTCAAATTAAAAGTTTAAAACAAAGTATAAAGGAAATTCTGTGCAGAAGTGAACCGAATCCCCGCAACAAACTTGCAAGGTTAACTTTCTCTAAAGATTACTATTATCATCATTCATACGTAAAAATCACATACTATAAAGACTTAACAATCAACTAAAGCAGCCCTGGACTAACCATTACGCAAAATACTCACATAATTAGGGCACCAGAGGAAGGAATAACCACAGATTTCTCCTTAGTTATGATACCCTTACCTCTTTCACTACCATACTCAACTTTGGTTGATTTTTTTTGTAATTGCTCTTGTCTACCGTGCTTGATTTTACTCTGCATTGTTAAAAAAAAAGTTTTATTTGGCTCCGTTAGTGACTAAAGTTTCAAAAATCTACTAAACTATGTATCTGAAGTAAGAAGTAATTAATTTCCGAAAGATTACTGTAAAGAGCAGTACAAAATGTTGATAAAACATCTGGTAACAGATGTTTACAGAGACGTGGCTAGTTTAATATTTTTTTGGTGTTCCTTTATATTGGTTTATTTTGGGTTTAAGTTGTTGTATAAGTAAGGCTTCTTTAATTTTTCGTTTGTTTATGTTTGTTTCTTTATTTAGTATTTTAGTGTTTTCTATGGTTATGTTGTGTCCATTTGACTTGCAGTGTTCGAAAACATAAAAAGTCACCTTCACACGTTTTCGAACACTGCAAGTCAAATGGACACAACATAACCATAGAAAACACTAAAATACTAAATAAAGAAACAAACATAAACAAACGAAAAATTAAAGAAGCCTTACTTATACAACAACTTAAACCCAAAATAAACCAATATAAAGGAACACCATTATACCTATATTAATATTATAGACAAAATTATATATTCAAACCGCGCCCTCTACATTGCAACACTCAATTATACAACCCCTCCCAAACATGTGGTCAGCTTCCGACCAGTAACCCTTTCTTTGTGAACCTGACGATGACCGAAGAAGGTCGAAACGTTGTTCGCTCTTCTATTTGAATTTTTCGTGCCTTATATTGTCTTGTTTGTTTTGGTTTTATTTGCCTCAGTATTGCTTTATAAGTGTGTTTTTCACTGAATATTTCTGAGCCGAAAGTTTTTTAGCTTCAAATAGCTTGCTGTTAAAAATCTTTGTTTATGAGTACATGTTTTGTAATTTATCATACCAAGAAAAATTTTAAAAAGGAATGCTACTGTTGCAATGTCATACGAAGATAATGTAAAGAACTGAAAAATCAAGAAAATCAATTTAGGATTGAAAGAAGTGCATAAACTGAACAAGTTCATGTGAGCGAGGTTAGTACCAAGTACCAGATATAACGTTAGTAGCATCCGTTGCAATGTACAAGGTGGCCCGTAAGTCCCTACCCATCTATATATGTTATGTATTCAGTGTATCTGTGCGCTGTCCCTCATTTTCGCTGCATAACATTATGCGACACCATGTTCGGTGAGATATTTTCAAGTGTAAACGGGTTTACATCGGCCATATTTCTCTGAAAAAGAGAAACAAATTTATAATACATGCGTAATTGAATATAACATAATAGCATATGGATGGGTAGGGACTTACGGACCACCTTGTATTAGCATTAGGCCTAACGTTAATGTAATCTGAGAACTGAGTGAAAATAACGTTAGGCTTGAATTCTGTAACTAGTTTAGTGTAAGTGCACTGTAAACGCTACTGTAGCCTGGAATAACGAAGTGGACTATTCCAAGTGTAAGGCTGTCGTTTTGAATTTGCCTTCGCATCCAAGCATGTAAGTAAAGTGTCAGACATATGCCTATTTTGTTGATGTATGGTTTCTTGGCTCATCTAAAGTCCTAGGTCATCTCTGAGCTAAAAATAGTTCATCCTCAGCTATTAAAGGACATACTTCTCTAATCAGTGATTGACACTCATGTTGATGTGGAAGCAGGAAGTAGAAATAGTTTATCCTCAGCTGCTAAAAGACACTTTTCTAATCAGTGATTGACACTCATGTTCATATTATAGCAGGAAGTAGAAATAGTTCATCCTCAGCTATTAAAGGACACACTTCTCTAATCAGTGATTGACACTCATGTTGATGTTGTAGCAGGAAGTAGAAATAGTTCATCCTCAGCTATTAAAGGACACACTTCTCTAATCAGTGATTGACACTCATGTTGATGTTGTAGCAGGAAGTAGAAATAGTTCATCCTCAGCTATTAAAGGACACACTGCTCTAATCAGTGACTGACACTCATGTTCATATTATAGCAGGAAGTAGAAATAGTTCATCCTCAGCTATTAAAGACAGTTCTAATCAGTGATTGACACTCATGTTGATGTGGTAGCAGGAAGTAGAAATAGTTTATCCTCAGCTGCTAAAAGACACTTTTCTAATCAGTGATTGACACTCATGTTCATATTATAGCAGGAAGTAGAAATAGTTCATCCTCAGCTATTAAAGGACACACTGCTCTAATCAGTGACTGACACCCATGTTGATGTCGTAGCAGGAAGTAGAAATAGTTTATCCTCAGCTATTAAAGGACACACTTCTCTAATCAGTGATTGACACCCATGTTGATGTAGTAGCAGGAAGTAGAAATAGTTCATCCTCAGCTACTAAAAGACACACTTCTCTTATTAATGATTGACACCCACATTGATGTAGTAGCAGGAAGTAGAAATAGTTCATCCTCAGCTATTAAAGGACATACTTCTCTAATCAGTGATTGACACATGTTGACGTGGTAGCAGAAAGTAGGAATATACTCTTCAAAAAAGAAATGCAAAAGGGATATTTTTTATTTTAAAGAGAAATATGTATAATAACGTTACAAGCTCAGAGTATGTGATGTTACACGTGTTAAGGTACTGACTGTCAGACCAAAATTACAATAACAGTTGTGCACTTTAAAAACGGAGGAAAACATCGGATTTTTCGGAGAGATCTGCATGTTATGCAAGTGCAACATGTGCAAAATTCCTATAAAAGTGACGAGTTCTTGGTTTCCATAGCTCAGTGTTTAGCCAACAACACGCAATACAGCTACGTCAAAACTGACTGAAGCACAATGCAACAACGTCATTGGTCCCTTGAAAGCAGGAGAATCTCAAACAGATGTTGCCAGAGCTGTGAATGTCCACCCAAGTACCATCACAAGACTATGGAAGCGTCACCAACAACGTGGATCAACTCGTAACTGTTCACGATCTGAGAGACCTAGTGTGACCACGCCGCACAAGATCGCTACATTTGGTTTCGTCATCTTCGGGATAGGACCACCACTGCGACGTCTACTGCCTCAACAGACCTTTTGCACATTCGAGGGAACCTTACGGCTCAACGATACGTCGACGAGATTCTTAGGTCCAATGTTCAACCAATCATGGTGAACGTCAATGACGTTTTTCAACATGACAACGCCCGTCCTCACACAACCCGACTCACCACTGTCTTCTTGAGACACCACAACGTCAACGTTCTTCCCTGGCCCTCTAGATCACCAGATTTAAACCCCATCGAACATCTTTGGGACGAGTTGGAACGACGTCTGCGACGGCGACAACCTCAACCGCAGACTCTACCTCATCTTGCAGCAGCTTTGCAGGCTGAGTGACCAGCCATTTCACAGAATGTGGTTCGTCATCTCATCGCTTCCATGGGCAGGAGATGCCAAGCAGTTATTGATGCTCACGGGAGGCATACTCGTTTTTGACGTTGAGTGACGTTAAACTTCAACTAGTGAGCGTGGACTTCGCCTTTGCAGACTTTGGATGTTCAGCAGTGAATGTGCAAAGTTTCACACATGTCATACAGAACTACCCGGAATAAACTTGTTAATAATTTGTTTCATATTTTGCCTTTTGCATTTCTTTTTTTGAAGAGTGTATATTCAACTATGCTTATTTCATCCATAGCCTCATGTGAGTGTCTTAAACCCTCAAATTATATTATTTCGGTTAACTAGAAACTACAATTCTCAGATGTTCATAATTTGTATGTTTAGCTTGTAGCTAGACCAACAGTTTTCGTATTATTTGTGAAACTGAAATTATATTCCAATTTACATAACATAACCAGTTAACTTTTATGACCTTATCTTACTCGTGTTATTTGTAATTTTACAAGTTCAAAACGTCAGTTTTTGATTTTATTGGTGGTGTTCACATGTGTCAGTCTTCTAGCTAAAAATGTCATGCTTATATTTTATTGGTAGTGTTTAGACGTGTCTGTATTCCAGCTCAAAAGTCAAGTTTTATTTTTACTGGTAGTGTTCGTATGTGTCTGTATTCTTGTTCCAAACATCAAGTTTTGGCTTTACTGATAGTGTTCACGTGTGTCTGTATTCTTGTTCCAAACATCAAGTTTTGGCTTTACTGGTAGTGTTCACATGTGTCTGTATTCCAGGTCAACAAAACTGGTTCAGGTGTTGTTCACAATAAATGGCTGCAAGTAAAGGTCGAAAATAATGAACATTATGAAAGGTTTGAAACATAACAGTTGAGAACAGCAAGATTGAACGTTAGTAGATGCATTTAACCTAATTTTTGTTTAATTATAAGTTCGGAAATAGAAGTTGTGTATATTTTAGTAATCATGAGATTTCGTTGTGCTGGAGCCGCAAGTCGCAGCTGGCTGTGGTACTGTTTGTCATTTAGTATAAGCTGGAATGTTTTAAACTGGGAAGCCTGTAAATTATTTTATGGAGTATAAGTGTTGAAAAATGTAATTGTTTGTTGGACTTAAAGCCACTTTGAGCTGTCTAGTAGAAGTGTACAAACAGAAATTCTGTTTTATACTATATTTTTTAATTTTGTAATTTAAATGTTCTATAGTGGGAGTTGCAGACCCTAAAGATAGTACTGACATAAAAAGGTTTAATAACTTAGGCGAAGAATTTTCATTTTAAGCTATGAGACATTGTGGAGTGATTAGAGTTGTTTCAACAGCATAATTAGATAAAAGAAAGTCACGTGGATAGTGGAAATCATCGAAGGAGTAAATAACACAACACGCATCCCACAGATTGTCAAACAACTGAGGGCCTATTACCCGGGCATTCAGTTTAAAGACATCAAACGTCTTCCTAATGGAAGAATCATGCTTAAATGTTCTGAACCACAAGAGTTTTCACATATTTTGGCCCACTGGCCCAAGAATGCCTTTGGGGTTCAAGCCACTATTACTTCACCAAAAACCAACACGCCAAAACTAACTGTCATTATCAGAGGTGTCGATTTGTAATTGTATCATTGACATTGTATCATCAAACAGAATTATCTCATTCAGAACGAAACAAAAAACGCCACTGATCAAGGTAACCGTCAACAAAAAAGACGATCAAGATAAATTATTAAAAAACGGTTGCTTTTTATTTTTCAAAAGACACACGACCGAACCGGAAAAAAACACACCAAAAACCCATCATCCAATGCTACAAATGTCAACGGTTCGGACACACAAAAACTAATTGTTTGGCCAAGATGTGTTAAATGTGGCGGATCTCACGAGGTCGCTCAGTGTCCTAACGAGCGTAACCAAGTGAGATGCGCTAACTGTCAGGGCCTCCACGCAGCCAGTTACAAAAGCTGCCCCAAATACGCAACAGATTCCTTTTCAAAACCACGAACAATAATAATCAAACCCACAGCACCAAACAACCTTTACTACAAACTCCAGCTGACTCGCAAATCAAACACTCTCAACCAACACATACTAACGCGGACGTAACACGCCCGAAAACAACACAAGCATTCAACCCCACAGATTTCACCACAAACTTGCTAGCAATGCTAATAGAATTGAGTAATCTCCCCTCATTCGAATCGAGGCACGAGTCACTCATAGCTGTTTGCAGCCTTGCAAGTTATTACTTTAACCTTCCTCACCTCAAACCACACCACCTCTCACTCAAAATTCATGCAAGGGAAATAAAACAACACAATGACACAACACATTAAAATCTTACACATCAACTGCCAAGGAAATCTCAAAGACAAAAGAATAGAAATATACAACATAAACAAACAGATAAACGCCAACATAATCATCGTTCCAGAAACACTTTGCACAGAGAAACAAAACACTACAATTCCCGGATTCATCTCACACAGCATACCTCACTCAGAAAACAATAGAGGTATAATAGCTTACTTCAGTACGAAATTATCGCATCTAATCTCGATAGAAGATTCCTTTAAATCTAACATTAATGAAACCATTTTCTGTAATATTCACTTCAACAACCGGCTAACTATTCCGATTCTAGCCGTATATTGCTCACCAACCAAAGATATCAATATTAACTTCCTACAAAAAAGTGTTAATCGTAAACCCAAACCAATTATTATTGGAGATTTTAATTCACCACATTCAGAATTAAGGGGTAACAGAGACACACGGAGAGGATCATGCTTAAAAAAATTTTATCTCTAGCAATAATATGCACCTAATCAATGACCATACACCTACACACTTTTCAGCTGCTAACGGCTCATACGATGTACTCGATTTCATCATCGCACCCAAGGACATGGTAAACAGAATATCTAACTTCAAAGTACATAATGAAATCATCAGTGACCACTTCCCCATGTCATGTATGATTCACCCGCGCCACCCTGCTATGGCGTACGTGACTCCGTCCGCCTACACCTACCCTAAAACAGACTGGCTAACTTTTAATGCCTCTCTGGACTCATACCTACCCCATCCAATAGAACATGTAAATAACAAAACAGAACTAGACAACTATGTTGATCAAATTACAGAAGCCATAAAAAACAATTCCTAAATCAAAAAGAAAACAATCACTTATTCAATGGACTCTAACACCACAAATTCACGCACTAATAATCAATAGAATAAATATTACAAATTAAACAAGAAATTAAAAAAGCCAGAGAAAACAATTGGCATAACTTCTGTAAAAACTTAGAAAAAACCAAGAACAATCCAAAAGAATTCTGGAAAAATTCAAGAGTATTGCTTCAGACAAAAACACAAATTACATGCTACAACATATCACACACAACAATAAAATCTCCAAGGACGGACAAGAAAGCTGACTATTACAAATCCTCTTTTAGCGATTTAAATTCAGTAGATTTCGACACACAACACCAACACCATGTCAACAACTTCCCCGGCGAGACACTAGAAGCATACTCAAGTTCAATCAATAGAAAGATAACCATAACCGAACTAAAAATTAATATCAAAAACTTGAAGAACACTTCCCCCGGACATGACCAAATACCAAATATTATTCTGGAAAAAAAGCTCCACTCTCCCACTACAACACCTCACAAACATCATTAACATTTCACTAGCGACCGGATACTTCCCTGACACGTGGAAAAAAGCCATCATAACAACGATCCCCAAGAAACAAACTAATAGAACAAATCCAGATCATTTCCGCCCCATCAGTCTGTTAAGCTGCCTTGGCAAACTGATGGAGAGAATTATCTCCAACCGTCTCCTCCATTTTTGCGAAACGAATAACATCCTTCCAGAATCTCAAAATGCCTCCAGAAAAAATAGACAAACAACAGATCACCTCGCACGACTCACCGAATCAATCTACAAAGCTTACAACAACAATCAAGTAACCATCGGGGTATTCCTAGATGTCAAAAAAGCATTCGACAGCGTATGGCACAACGCCATCATATACAAACTAAATCACTTGCAAATAAATCCCACGATAGTCAAATGGATTTCAAATTTCTTAACCAACAGAACAGCACAAGTAAAAGTCAATAAAACTATATCCAAATTATTTAATATAACGGCAGGAGTGCCCCAAGGATCAGTCCACTCTCCACTTCTATACATAATTTTCGTCAGTGACATACCTTTTCCAAATCTAACATACCCACACAATTCACAATACGCAGACGACATCGCAATCTGGAGCACCAACAGAAACCCAGTAATGGCCATGTCTCGCGTACAAGAATCATTAAACAACGTCTCAACATGGAGCAACAAGTGGAGAGTCGTGTTAAATCCAACAAAAACACAAGCAATCACCTTCTATAGGAAACTAAAAAAGCAAAGAAAAAATCTAGAAAAAATAAAACTATCACTTGGAAACACAACCATTAACATGAGCAAAAACATCACATTCCTTGGCGTCACTTTCGACGCAAAACTAACATGGAAAAAATATCAACAATATACACTCATCCATCAGAAAAAGGATTTCATATCTAAAGACCGTAACCGGCAAAATATCTAAATGCGCACCGAACACCATTATACAAATATACAAGGCTTACATCCGTCCACTAATAGAGTACGGATGTCAAGTAACATACAATATGTCAAACAACACACTCCAGAAAATCCAAGTGCAACAAAACAGAATATTAAAATCTGCATTCAGCCTACCATCATTTACGCCAACAAATTATCTTCACCAAATTAGCTTAGTTGTTTAGAATTAAGCACAAAGCTGCACAATGGGCTATCTGTGCTCTGCCCACCACGGGTATCGAAACCCGGATTTTAGCGTGTATGTCCGCAGACATACCGCTGAGCCACTGGGGGGCGACCAAATTAGCAATTTACCAACTATAAGAGATAGAATAACAGAACTTTCTCTCAAATATTATCTAAAAGCAGAAAATAGAAACAAACTAACGGCATCACTACACAAATTATCCAGTGCACCAACAAAATACATTTCACCTTACAACATATTTCAAGAATCACAATCTACTTAACAAAGAATCTAAATAAATAAAATCCATGTCATTAACATGAATTCCTTTTTTTTCAGAAACAGGGCACACGACAGGCAAAACTTTCGGCGCCTGTCCTGTGAAAGTGGGTTTTCTCGGGGCACTCCCGTTTCCCCCCACATCAAAATCTTTAGGCATTGGATTTCTAGATCCCAGCCCAGGCAACTCTTTTGCCAGACCCTGAATCGTGCCGTCTGATTTGATCTGGATTTGAATTATATTCATGTTCACATCTGCTCAACTTCTTCCTTTCGGGACAGGTCCCGGCCTTTCTTTCCGCTGCTGCCTTTGCCTCCACCCAAGACAACATTTAGAGAGACATCCTCCACCCAAAAAGTCAATAATAATAATAATTTATTTATTTAAAAAAAACACACCACTTAATCACAATAACAATCCACGAAAGGGGACGAAGAGGAACCACAACGTTCCTGAACACCCCGGCTGGGGAGAGAACTCTTCTGATTTCTCTCTCTCTAAACTGAACCCCTGCCACGTTAGTTTAGTTTAGTTTTAGTGGGAACCAGTTTGTGTGTTTGCTATCGCTGTTATTGAGTTGTTTTAAGTTAACAAGTTTGTTTATTTTGT
>CM022392.1:1867805-1892069 GCA_011833715.1 Carcinoscorpius rotundicauda
TAATCATAACTCACCAGGAAGACTAACAGGTAAGTACAAAAACCACTATCAGTAAACTGAAGTTGGCCTTTCCAGGCCTGGTTTCGAGTTACTTAATTGACACTGGAAGAGTAGAAGTCACCTTCAGCTAAGATAACTATTTTTCTTACAAGATAGTTGGCCTTTGAAGTGTGTTTTCCTTGGATGTTATGGAGCAGAAAATGTAAACAAGTTTAACAGAAAGCTTGGGAAGTATATGAATAAGTGTTGGCTTTTCGACTTCTAAAAATTTATTCATTAATTTTTACTGTTTAAAGTAGAGGATGTAAGAGCCAGGATGGACCAAGAGATCCCATACTGTTCCAAAACGTTATGTATTATGTCTAGTGCTTCAGACTGCAGTCTAATTCCAGAAGATTTAATATGTTTCTCATGCAACAATAAAACTTTTGTCGATAATGTAGCTTCTAACTCGGCTTTATTGTTAGTATGATACTGAGAGTAAGACTATACAACATAGAAGAATATGGTATTGGAAAAACTAACTTCTAAAAATTTCTATTCTAACATCTCACTTAGTTTTTGTTTTGTTGGTCCCCTTATAATTCTATTTCGGATCAACTGTCCATTTGATTACAAACGTATCTTTATGCTGATTTTTATGCTTTAATGGTCGAGGTCATGTTCATTTCTGCATGCATCATACTAGTGCCAACAAAGTATAGCAAAAATATAAATTCTCTTTCTGAGAGCATGAATAACCTGGTCCTGAATAACATTGTTGAGTTGGCTTCATCACTCGGCATATTACATTTTGTCTTTTGCAAAAAAGAACATTCAAAACGACCAAGAAAGTTTGGCAACCAGAAAATAAAACATTTAAACTCATCATTTACACTAAAGTTACCTAAATTGTGATAACCGAAAGCTGTAAATTTCCTATTGAAAATCCTTATTTTTCGGTATTAATCAATGAACTACGGTCTACAAAAGACCTCTGTGCTTCATAGTGGTTAGATTTTGTATAATGTTATATTCACATATTTTTTTAATTATAAATAAGCATTAATAAGTAATATTATGAAAAATAAAATAACTTTTCATTGTTTGGTTGGTTGGTAAGTACAAAACAACACAACAGCCTTTCTGCGTTCTGAATACCACAAGTATCAAAATCCGATTTTGAAAGTTATTAGCCCCCAGACTTTCCGCTTAGCCACTGGGTTTGTTTTGTTTGTTTGTTTGTTTGGAATTTCGCACAAAGCTACTCGAGGGCTATCTGTGCTAGCCGTCTCTAATTTTGCAGTGTAAGACTAGAGGGAAGGCAGCTAGTCATCACCACCCACCGCCAACTCTTGGGCTACTCTTTTACCCGAATAGTGGGATTGACCGTCACATTATACACCCCCACGGCTGGGAGGGCGAGCATGTTTAGCGCGACCCTCGGATTACGAGTGCACGCCTTAACGCGCTCGGCCATTAGCCACTGGGAAAATAACATTTGAACATCGATTGTGTATTGATATCTAGCAATGTACAGTAAATATACTCTTTTGATAAAAAATGAGTCCTAATGAAGGTTTTTGAAATAAATTAAAACCATGTTTGTGATTTTAGAAAAATACTAATAAGCAAATAAATAAATTAAAATTTAATATCTTTTGAGAAAAACTGTTTTAAATAGCTACGAAACATTAAAAGTAAAGTTAGTTTTCAAAAGCTGTAATTTTATTTCTGTACAGTTCTATAAAATATGATGGAAAAGTAAGCGAAACACTAATAATCAAAAACTTAGGGACTGGTGGCCCAACTACTTCGCCCCCCGTTATTGCCGCGGTAAATCTACGGATTTACAACGCTAAATCAGGGGTTTAATTCGCCTCGGTAGGCTCAACAGATGACGCAATATGGCTTTGCAATAATAAAACACACAATACCCAGATATACGTGTGTGTGTGTGTGTGTGTGTGTGTGTGTGTGTTTTTTTTCATTAAACAGGCTCGGCATGGCCAAGCGTGTTAAGGCGTCCCACTAGTAATCTGAGGGTCGCGGTTCGCATCCCCGCCGCGCCAAACGTGCTCACCCTTTCAGCCGTAGGGGTGTTATAATGTGATTACCAATCCCACTACTCATTGGTAAAAGAGTTGTCCAAGAGTTGGCGGTGGGAGGTAATGACTAGCTGCCTTACATCTTGTCTTACACTGCTAAATTAGGGATGGCTAGCACAGATAACCCTCGAGTAGCTTTGTGCAAAATTCAAAAAACAAACAAACAAACCCAACTACTTCCAGAACTAGTGTATTGTATACATACGACACACCTGTGCTTTAATTATGAAAACCACTTCACATGAAATTTAACAGTTGCAGTACAAATTATAAGGTTTCGCCACGCGAGTGGCAATGCCTCCCCTAATTACGCTTATATCAAGCATTTTAAAGCTCAAATCTGCCACCTTTCTAATGAAAAAAATAATACTTATGTAACAAAATTGTTTGTTTTTCACAAATATTTCAATCTGCGTGACTAAAAATGCACCAATTACAAGAAGTAAAACACTGAACTACTCGTGTTTATACTTGTTATGACTTCATCTACATTGACAATTTTATCCACTCATTAATTTTTAATTGATTGACATAAGATATTCTTGCATTATTCTTTTGAAAAACATTAGGTGTAAACTGGATTAGAAAAACAATATGAAACCGTGTTTTTAAAGATGAAAAACTGTATTCTCTCTCTTGCCAGTTGCGTGAGTCTCTTTGTTACTATGGTTTCTTCCATGAAAAAATTACCACTTGTAATTCTTAACGCAAGGCTTTTGGATTCTCTTTTGTTCGTTATGTATTTTATTTTACCATACTTCTTTGGACCTGAAGATGGATTGGTTAACTGATGAGTCCAAGCTTGTTATTTCTGAAACTAATTTGTTGCTAAGTTGAACAATATGTAATGTTCGAAATCTTTAAATGTTGGTGGTTAAATTCTGTAGTTGTTTCGCTTAATAGGCATTAATCACAATTGTAGTTTCCTAGGCCTGTAGCACATTGACTGCAGATGTCCAATAACAATATTCTTCTTCTTTCTTGGTACGCTGCTTTTATATAAATCGTGCGAAACTAGATTATACACCGAAGGTCACTTGGCAAAAGTATTGTCAATCGCTAGCATTACATACACACCTGGTACTTTGTTGATTCTTCTATTAATTTCGAGAACAGGCAGGAATTGTGAATTACACAACCCACAATAAACGTCATAAGAAAAAATAAAATTTCACTGAAAGAAGCGAAGGTACAACACTAAATGTACAATATTAATTTTGTTACAAAATAAAAACCGATAACTCAAGTGGAATTGAATTACCTTTTGACGATGAACGGCCCGGCATGGCCAACCGTGTTAAGGCGTGCGACTCGTAATCTGAGGGTCGCGTGTTCGCATCCCTGTTGCGCCAAACATGCTCGGCTTTCAGCCGTGGGGGCGTTATAATGTGACGGTCAATCCCACTATTCGTTGGTAAAAGAATAGCCCAAGAGGTGGCGGTGGGTGGTGATGACTAGCTGCCTTCCCTCTAGTCTTACACTGCTAAATTAGGGACGGCTAGCACATATACCCCTCGAGTAGCTTTGTGCGAATTTCAAAACAAAAACAAAAATTGAGGAGGAACAGATAAATAAACAGAAACCTCAGAGTCAGAGGATGTTAGTGTTGTGTTAGTTGATGAAGTGATAATGACAAGGGACATCTCAGTTAAAAACACTAGAAGTGGAGATAAGGGCCCCAGTAACAAATAATATGTCAAATACTTTCCCAATGATATTTGAGTAGAACCTTATATCATGTAGATGCTCAAGTAATTGCATACAAACCCAAGAATGATGTGAATTAAAGTGGGTAATATTGCCTCTAATAACATAACAAACACTGGATAATATGATACTCTATTTATGAAGTTGTAATTACGTAAAGTGAGTTTGTTTCTTTGTTTTGAATTTTGCACAATGTTATACGAAAACGATCTACCTTACGGAAATAGGTCAAAGAAAAGCAAAATGGGAAGTTAATCATCGTGGAAGGCCTTACGATTAATATAGGCCTAATAATTGATATATTATTGTGAATATTGTAAAAGATAACGTAAATAATTTGTTTCGCCAAAGAGAGGATTGAGCATATATTTATATCTAATCTTTTAAAATCAGAATTACAGCTTAATTCCGTTTGACGTATCTTAAAAAAAAGCCAGCTTAGCCTAAAGTTACCGCTAACCAACGTAAGCCTTGTCGAAAGAATCTGATTCTGTTATGGCGAAATAGAAAATAAGAAATTTATTTCATTTCAAAAAAATATGATGACATTCAAAAATACGATGCGAAATTTAACTTGCAAATTAGAAAAATTGACACCAACCTTCCTGAAAATAAAAGTATACCTCCAGACCAAAAAGTCCCCCAGTGGCTCAGTGGTATGTCTGCGGAATTACAACGCTAAAAACTGAGTTTCGATACCCGCGATGGGCAGAGCACAGATAGTCCATTGTGTAGTTTTGTGCGTAATACGAAACAACAACAACAACCAGACCAAAAAATCAAGTATATCACAGAAGAACTTCAAATTAAAAGTTTAAAACAAAGTATAAAGGAAATTCTGTGCAAAAGTGAACTGAATCCCCGCAACAAACTTGCAAGGTAAACTTCCTCTAAAGATTACTATTATCAACATTCATACGTAAAAATCACATACTATAAAGGCTTAACAATCAACTAAAGCAGCCCTGGATTAACCATCACGCAAAATACGCACATGATTAGGGCACCAGAGGAAGGAATAACCACAGATTTCCCCTTAGTTATGATACCCTTACCTCTTTCACTACCACACTCAACTTTGGTTGATTTTTTTTGTAACTGCTCTTGTCTACCGTGCTTGATTTTACTCTGCATTGTTAAGAAAAGTTTTCTTTGGCTCCGTTAGTGACTAAAGTTTCAAAAATCTACTAAACTGTGTATCTGAAGTAAGAAGTAATTAATTTCCGAAAGATTACCGTAAAGAGCAGTACAAAATGCTGATAAAACTTCAGGTGAAAGATAATCACATGTTGTGATGTCTAACCTTTCAGATGAAATATTTTTCTCAATCATTCCTTCTGCTGTGGCTACTTGTAAGAAATTATAGGCAGTGGAACTGTTTTGTTTTATCTTTTACTTCTTTATTCAGTAACATCTACAGAAACAAAAGAGAATAATACCAAAGAAATATAAGTCAAACGAAATGGTAACAGATGTGTACAGAGACGTGGCTAGTTTAATATTTTTTTCGGCTTTGTTTTCGTGCCTTATATTGTCTTGTTTGTTTTGGTTTTATTTGCCTCAGTATTGCTTTATAAGTGTGTTTTTCACTGAAGATTTCTGAGCCGAAAGTTTTTTTGCTTCAAATAGCTTGCTGTTAAAAATCTTTGTTTATGAGTACATGTTTTGTAATTTATCATACCAAGAAAAATTTTAAAAAGGAATGCACCTGTTGCAATGTCATACGAAGATAATGTAAAGAACTGAAAAATCAAGAAAATCAATTTAGGATTGAAAGAAGTGCATAAACTGAACAAGTTCATGTAAACGAGGTTAGTACCAAGTACCAGATTTAACGTTAGTAGCATCCGTTGCAATGTACAAGGTGGCCCGTAAGTCCCTACCCATCCATATATGTTATGTATTCAGTGTATCTGTGTGCTGTCCCTCATTTTCGCTGCATAACATTATGCGACATCATGTTCGGTGAGATATTTTCAAGTGTAAAGGGGTTTACATCGGCCATATTTCTCTGAAAAAGAGAAACAAATTTATAATACATGCGTAATTAAATATAACATAATAGCATATGGATGGGTAGGGACTTACGGACCACCTTGTATTAGCATTAGGCCTAACGTTAATGTAATCTGAGAACTGAGTGACAATAACGTTAGGCTTGAATTCTGTAACTAGTTTAGTGTAAGTGCACTGGAAACGCTACTGTAGCCTGGAATAACGAAGTGGACTATTCAAAGTGTAAGGCTGTCGTTTTGAATTTGCCTTCGCATCCAAGCATGTAAGTAAAGTGTCAGACATATGCCTATTTTGTTGATGTATGGTTTCTTGGCTCATTTAAAGTCTTAGGTCATCTCTGAGCTAAAAAAAAAGAGTTGAGGTTACAACTCATTCTTCAGATATTTGATTAGGATTAAGGTTCTCTAGCCTAGGCCTAACCTAGTATTTAATAATTCAAAGTGCAATACAGTTTACAACTGATTATATCTTATATAATTGTACTAATATAGAATGATTACTGTGTATATAGAGTACTACAGTATGTGTTGTGGATCACAAATTGTTTTGGAATACTTTTTGGCTCACAATGGATTTGCATATTACCATTGGCATTGCTTCTTGCAAACAGCTATCATAGCAACAACCTTAATGAAACTTTTACAATGACTGAAAAGTAATTTTTCTAAAATGGATTGAAGCCAGTCATGAATGCTTTTCAACATATCAGAATGCAGCAAGTCAATAAAGGTATTTATGAATTTATGTTTATATGCTGATGGACCTGAACCCAAGAATAACTTTGTGACAGTTTTTGTCTAAATGTAGACCTAGAGTTTGACTGTCTTACGAATGTTTTTCTTTATAAATTTCAGTGTTTTTCTTATCATTATAACTACATATGATCCGTATTATTTTGTTTTTTCTGTATTTTTCAGATGTCAAGATAAAACATGTTTATTTAAGTGGTGCACAAAAGAAAAAACTGTCAAAAAAGAACCAACAAAAGGCTTTGGATTTAGTGGCTAAGACAAGATAGCAGACTAATTTTGTCACTGAACGTACACAACAAGATCTTCCAAATCAAAACCATGAGAAGTCACTTGGACTGTATCTGACACTGACAAGATCGAAGTTGAACCAAGCTCCACACCTACAAGTGCGACTTTGTGCACTTGAAGGTCAGAACATCATGATGACATTGAGGTGTCACAGGCTTGCTCAACTGGAACAACTTCCATAACTGATCTTACTCTGCCTACAAATTCTCCAAATATCTCTAGTGTTTATGTTGATGCAAGTTGCTCTACAAGACAGTTTGAAGTTGCAATCATTTCTGAAAATGAAAATTGCTGAACTGTGGTAAAATGCTTCAGGCTACAAAAATGAAGAAACTAAAGCAAAAGATTCAGGGTTGTGGCTCGATTTTCTCTGCTGCTGATGTGGCTTATTGGATTGCTTGTGGACCCACTGACTGTTAATACCACAGTTGGTCATTTGTTAAATCTTGCTGGACATTCAACAGTAGCAAACCAATGAAATGCTGTTTGCAAAGCTTTTCTTTGGGGTAAAAGCCAAGGGTGAGTAATACAAGAGAGACTGGTTATTGTATTCACCTTCGACTCTTTGTCCCTAAATTTTTCTCGTGTTTTGTTGAAAAAGAAGGGTTCAGTGACTGGCGAAATAGTATTGTAATTGATCATCATGAAAGAAGCACGACTCACCGAGATTCTATGGTAACATACTTAACTTACAAACAAGGTTTAGGCTTGCAACAAGAGTTGGAAAAACAAATTAAAAGAAGAGTGCCATTAATGGGAACATGTCTTGCAGTATGCAGTAGCTGTTATTTGTAAGTTAGCTCCATGTAGCCTGGCTTTTCTCTGAACTGATGAAATTTGGGTCATTGCAGAATGGGAATTTTTTAGGGCTATTTGAGCTCATAAGTCAGTTTGATACATTTTTAGCAGGACACATTTATAAATATGGAAATTCTGGAAAAGGAAATCCTTCTTACTTGTCCAAAACCGCCTATGAAGAACTCATTGAACCAATGGTTCAGAAGGTCCACGCATTCGTTGTTAATGAAGTAAATTCTTCTAGTTATTTTAGCTTGTCAGTTGACTTGATGCCAGATCTATCACCTATAGATCAGTTAAGAGTTGTACTCGATACTTAAAAAATGGGCAGCCTATTGAATGCTCTTTAACCTTTCTGGAACTGAAAATCCATATGACTAATGAAATGGCAAACCAGGTATTTCAGCAATTACGTGAAGTTTGCAAACTTAATTTTCCAAATATAGGGGTCAGTCTTATGACAATGCTGCTGACATATCTGGGCATTATAAGGATATGCAGCAAAAGAATTAAGAAGAAAGTAAGTTTGCCATATATGTGCCTTGTGCAACCCATTCATTAAATCTGGTAGACCGAAGTGCTTTCTACTACTGTCAAGTGGCAATTTACTTTTCTTTACAATGTATTTGCTCTATACATTTTTTCAGCCTTAACCAGACAGTGGAAAAATTTTAAAGCTTGTCTTGGAAATGAAAGTGTGTTAAAATCCCTCTCTGATACCATAAAGCAAGTTCTGCAAAATGAATATGTGAACAAAAAATGTGCAAATCTGTATGGGTCGTTAGCAGACTAACTATGTACTTTAAGGGATGAATTTGAAATATTTGAAGCAGTTGTAAAATAAATACTACCAGGTATTGATTACAATGCTGCTCAAACTTGCAAATGTGTCAGATAGAAGGTACTCAATGAATGAGATGCAAAAGTAGATCGGAATGCCAGAGATAAATTTTACATCACCATTCCCATTGGTGTGGATTCCTGTACGTGATGAGGGGACCTCCCAGGGAAGATTCTGTTCTTTCAGTTTACTTTCTCTGGGATCTAAGCATCGACCCACTTTTTGCAGTGCGTGACGACCTGAGAAGGGGAGGAAAGGATCCTGGTGGTTGAGAAATCCAACCCTAACATATCACTTTGGCCTTGAATTCCTGTAGACGGGCGGCCTTTGGGTGGCCCCCTTGGGTCAATCGGCTGGTTCACTTGGGCAAGAGTCAACCAAGTACCAGTGTTGGAAGTTCTCAACGGGTATTGTGTCTGATGCTGGTGTTTGGGTATAGTGTTCACGAAACCCTGGTGTTGCTGCAATGTCTTTGCATGACATTGTAGTGCGTCCCTTCGTAGGGTTTCATGGTGAGTAGGGTCAGTGGGTACCGAAATTTTTCCTTTTTCCTGTTGATCCTCCTACGAAAAGTCAAATAAAATAGTGAAAAACAGTCAATAGGTAAACGACCACGTCTTGAAGACTGAGCAGCAATCTTCAACATCTGTAACACCTGCACCCCATTTTCTTATATTACATTCTCTTTCAGAAAAATCTTAAGGGCAAATGTCCCCTTTTTTATTCAAAAGGGACGAGAGGGACTTGCTGGCTCTCCAAAGTCAGTAAAGAACCTTCGATCTGGAGACATATTGGTTGAAACATCCACATCCCAACACAGCCTTTTGAATTCAAAGGCAGTTGGCGATGTACCTATTGAGGTTACCCATCATGCGACCTTGAATTAATAACGAGGAGTTATTGTTAACAAAGATTCTAAGAACGTCCCCGAGTCAGAGATTCTCGCTGGTGTTTCCACTCAGTGACTTTCTATAGTGAGACTCATCTCCACTCGCTAAGACAGAGTTACACTGCCGACAAACATCCTCGTTTTAACACTTACATCACCACGTGCACCTGCCACCATCAAGGCAGGTTATCTGATTTGCAGGGTACGGCCGCACATTTCAAACCATCTTTGATGTTTCCAATTTCTGAGGCTCGGCCACTCAAAGACATCCTGTCGTGGATCCCTGACATGTTCTCGTTGTGGTGGCAAGGACCACGATGCCTATGAGTGTCACACGGACCCACACTGTGTCAACTGCAATGGTTCCCACTCTTCCTACTTTCCTTCTTCCTCAAAATGGTTGGAGGAAAAAGAGGTACAACATTTGAAGACGACCCAAAACATTAGTTATCCTTAGGCTCGGAAATTGCTGTCTGCCACTCCATCTCGGACACGTGCTGCTGCACTTCGTTCCAAAACTACAGTGGGAGTGCAGACAGATCTCTCTGTACCTCCAAGAGTATCTTTTTCAAAACAAATGAAAAGCGTTTTGACCTCCATGGTTAAAAAGGTTGATGAATCGACTTCCACGACCATCTCTGTTTCTCCCATACAGTCCAACAAATCACAAGATCCACATCTTTTGGCTCAAATACAGGCATTTCCACTGATATATCTTTTTCTCCAACTCCACAAACCAAAGCAATCATTCGTTTGCGTCCTTAGTCAGTGGAATCCTCTTCCAACAACAAAGACCTACCCAATCGACCCAGGGCAGGATCCATGGAGATCGATAGACCTCCTCCGACTAAGGACAGTAAGGGAAAACGACGTGGTCATAAACAAAAGTGTTCTTCGGCCACTTCGCCTTCCTATCATTAAAAATGGCCACCTTGATACAATGGAACTGTCGAGGTTTACCTTCTAATTTGGATGACATCAAAATACTGATTGCTTCCTACCATCCTGTTTATCTTTCTTTACGAGAAACATTTCTAAACCTGCTGATACAGTCACCATTCGGCAGTTTCTCTGTACAGAAATGACAGGCTGTGTGATAGACGAGTACATGGAGGGGTGGCACTATTGATTGATCAGCAAGTGCTCACCCTGTCTTTGTCCACTCAACACACCCTTGGATGCCATAGCCATCCGTGTTTTCTTGGGTCATACATCACTGTTTGTTTTCTCTACCTGTCCCCTGGAGAGACATATGATCAGTTAGACATTGATGCTCTCGTTGAACAGCTGTCATCTCCATTTCTAATACTAGGGGACTTTAATGGACATCATCCTCTTTGGGGTAGTACTGTTATTGATAGGAGGGGTCGCTTTGTAGAGCGTATGCTCTCTGATCACAATCTTTCTCTTTTTAATACTGGTTATTCCACTTATTTTCACGCACCTAGTCAGTCCTTTACTGTTATTGATCTCTCGGTTTGCTCTCCTTCATTATTTTCCCATATTTCATGGAGGGTTGGCAATAATCCACTAGGCAGTGATTTTCCTATACTTTTGAGTGAGACTAGCCGTTGTTAATGCCACACTACCCGCGTGCCCCTGTGGAAGCTGTATCAAGCAGACTGGTCCACTATCAGTGTTTTCACAGAAGTTGATCCTGTCATCGTGAATCAGCCATCAATAGACGACTGTGTGGCAGCGGTAACTGACTGTATTATTCAATCAGCTGCTCAGTGTATTCCTAAAACCTCTAAAACCTCGACACGTTTTCCACAATATCCTCATCCGTGGCGGAATCCTGCTTGCCACTTGGCACATAGGGCTCAAAACGGGCCTGGGATACTTTCTGTAAATATCCCATACTTTCGAACCGCATCGCTTTCCAACGGGCTCGTGCACATGCTAGGTGGGTAAGACATCGATGCCAAAAGGAATCTTGAATTAAGTTCACAACTGGCATATCTTCTACCACCAGTTCCAAGGTCATATGGGACAGGATTCGAAAGGTCAGTGGGCACTAAAAATCTGTCCCCCTCTCCATCTTACTCTCTGATGGCCTGGAGGTCGCTTATGTCCAGAGCATCGCTGATAATCTTGGTGCTGGTATCTAGCACTTCTGCTTGTTCCTCCACCTTCTTGGCCATCAAGACTCGGGCAGAGCATTCACCTCTTTCCTTTTGAAATGTCTCTTTGACCATAATTGCCCCTTTATACTGGTAGAATGGAAATTGGCCCGTCATTGGTTTGGCAGTACATCTGTTGGGTCTGATGATGTACACTATGACATGCTGTACTGTCTTTCTCCTGCTTCTCTGGATATTCTTCTAATTGTTTTTAATCGGATCTTGTAAAAGAATGTTTTGCCTGATGCCTGGTGCCAGGCTATTTATTATCTTACCATTGTCTAAGCCGGGAAAAGATCCCAAGATTCCTTCACACTTCTGCCCAATTGCTTTGACGAGCTGTCTCTGTAAGATTTTTGAGGGGATGGTTAATTCTCGTTTTGTTTGGTCCTCGAATCAAACAACCTTTTCTCGCCCACCCAGTGTAGGTTCCGACGACAGCACTCCACCGTGGACCACCTAATTCAACTTGAAACATCAATCAGAGAAGCCTTTCTCAAACGACATCTTGTATCAATATTTTTTGACATTGAGAAGGCTTATGACACAATATGAAGGTATGGTATTTTGCGAGACCTCCATATATATGGGTTACGTGGCCATTTACCCATGTTTATTAAATTTTTTTTAATGGACAGGAGATTTCAAGTTCGTGTGGGTTCAATACTTTCCCGTTCTTTTGTACTGGAATTTGGAGTCTCTCAGGGCTGTCTTTTGAGTGTCACACTTTTCAGTATAAAGATAAATGCCATCACTGAACAACTCCCTCTCACTGTTTCAAACGTACTCTATGTTGACGACTTTCACATCTCGTGTCAGTCGTCGAACATGAGATATAATGAGCGGCAACTACAAACTGCCCTCAGTCGTGTACTGAAGTGGACAACCGAAAGGTCAGTGGGCACTAAAAATCTGTCCCCCTCTCCATCTTACTCTCTGATGGCCTAGAGGTCGCTTATGTCCAGAGCATCGCTGATAATCTTGGTGCTGGTATCTAGCACTTCTGCTTGTTCCTCCACCTTCTTGGCCATCAAGACTCGGGCAGAGCATTCACCTCTTTCCTTTTGAAATGGGCAGTGGACAACACGGCTTTAATTTTTCTCTCTCTCAAACTGTCTGCATGTAACTTTGCCGCCAACGGGGTATCCACTCTGAATCTGAACTCCGTATTAATGAAGTTTTGCTGCCAGTAGTCCCTGAGACCAAGTTCTTGAGGCTTTTCTTTGACGGTAAGCTGACCTTTATACTACACTTAAAGCAGCTACGGGTCAAATGCACAACAGCACTGAATATCCTCCGTGTCCTCTCTACTGCCAGTTGGGGAGCGGATCGATGTTCTATGTTAAAGATATATTGTGCTCTTATTCGTTCAAAACTCGACTATGGATCAATGGTCTATGGCTTTGCCAGATCCTCGGCCATAAAGATGCTGGACCCCATTCATCATCAAGGACTTCGACTATGCACTGGGGCTTTCTGCACCTCCCCAGTTCAGAGTTTATACGTGGAATCTCACGAACTCTTTCTGCACCTTCTCCGTTTGCAACTGTCTTTATTGTATTTTTCGAAACTTTGCTCCTTACCAAAGCATCCCACTTGGAGATGTGTTTTCCTACCTCAGTAGGCCTTACTTTTTCAAAACAGACAATCTGCCATTGCTCCTTTTCGCCTTTGCATCGAGGCACAATTCAATGAATTGTGTGTGTCCTTGGAAAACATTGTAGAATCCACTGGTCAACCCATCCCTCCATGGCTTATTACAGCCCCCAAATGTGACCCTTCTTTAAGTCATCTGAAATAGGCAGATACTCCCGATTGGAAGTACCGTCTTTTATTTACTGAACATCTTTTAAACAACCTTTCTCTTCCAATTTATATGGATGGTTCAAAATCAGGTGACCGTGTGGGCTCTGCCATGGTTTGTTACGGTTCAATGGTTACCCGCAGAATCTCCTCTACAGCTTCTGTGTTCACTGCTGAACTGTACGCCATATCTTTTGCCCTGGATCATATTGAAGCTGAGCAGTACTGCGACTGCACTATTTATACTGACTCCCTCAGCTCTCTGCTGGCCTTAGAATCACTTCACGTTCGCTCACACCCTGTTCTCGCTGATATTCAAATCGACTGGCCCATTTCTTATTGACATTTATTTCTATCCAGTGTTTCTGGATAACAGGCCATGTTGGTATTTGCAGGAATGCGCTTTCAGACATGGCAGTTAAATCTATCTGCTCTGGCCCTATCACCACTGTGATTCAGCTATACAAACACATATACACACACACACACCTGAGAGACAAAACTAAAGGGGCCTGGCATGGCCAGGTGTGTTAAGGCGTTCGACTCGTAATCCGAGAGTCGCGGGTTCGAATCCCGGTCGCACCAAATATGCTCACCCTTTCAGCCGTAGGGCCTTATAAAGTTACGGTGAATCCCGCTATTCGTTGGTGAAAGAGTGGCCCCAGAGTTGGCGATGGGTTGTGATGACTAGCTGTCTTTCTTCTTGTCTGACATTGCTAAATTAGAGACGGCTAGCACAGATAGCCATCTAGTAGCTTTGCGCGAAATTTAGAAATCAAAACAAACAACAAAAGTAGAGAGCTTAGTGAAATTATGGTTTACTTTAACGTAAAAAACAACACAGGAGTAACAAAACGAAAACAGATTTTAAGTAAAAAACTTCATTTTCACATATAAAAGTTACAGAAGATTTCAAATTGTACTTTTTAAGTAAGTCAGATCCACCACTTTAACCCCCGTTAGTACAGCAGTAGGTCTTCGGATTTACAATGCTAAAATCAGGCGTTCGATTCCCCTTGGTGGGCTGAGCAGATAGCCCGATGTGGCTTTGCTGTAACAAAACACACACACTCCACCACTTTATATATATTATACCTCATCAGACTTCCCAGTTATTCACAAATCAGACTAACATGTCTCTTTGACAGCATTTTCTCCTTTTTGGTGAAAACGCCACAACTTATCAACATTTCTGGTCACATTTCCTCTTGAACTACCACTTATATTCGTGACTGTTTTCTGAATTTGTTTGTAAAATTATCTTCTGAACATAAACTTTAAGCCGCTTTTCATATCTTTTTTACCGATATCTCTATGTGCGAAATGACTGGTTCTTTAAACATTTTCATTGATGTAGTAGCATTAAGTAAAAATAGTTCATCCTCAGCTATTAAAGGACACACTTTTCTAATCAGTGATTGACACTCATGTTGATGTTGTAGCAGGAAGTAGAAATAGCTCATCCTCAGCTATTAGAGGACACACTTCTCTAATCAGTGATTGACACCCATGTTGATGTAGTAGCAGGAAGTAGAAATAGTTCATCCTCAGCTACTAAAAGACACACTTCTTTTATCAATGATTGACACCCACATTGATGTAGTAGCAGGAAGTAGAAATAGTTCATTCTCAGCTATTAAAGGACATACTTCTCTAATCAGTGATTGACACATGTTGACGTGGTAGCAGAAAGTAGGAATATACTCTTCAAAAAAGAAATGCAAAAGGGATATTTTTTATTTTAAAGAGAAATATGTATAATAACGTTACAAGCTCAGAGTATGTGATGTTACACGTGTTAAGGCACTGATTGTCAGAGCAAAATTGCAATAGCAGTTGTGCACTTTAAAAACGGAGGAAAACATCGGATTTTTCGGAGAGATCTGCATGTCATGCAAGTGCAACATGTGCAAAATTCCTATAAAAGTGACGAATTCTCGGTTTCCATAGCTCAGTGTTTAGCCAACAACACGCAATACAGCTACGTCAAAACTGACTGAAGCACAATACAACAACGTCATTGGTCCCTTGAAAGCAGGATAATCTCAAACAGATGTTGCCAGAGCTGTGAATGTCCACCCAAGTACCATCACAAGACTATGGAAGCGTCACCAACAACGTGGATTAACTCGTAACTGTCCACGATCTGAGAGACCTAGGGTGACCACGCCGCACAAGATCGCTACATCTGGTTTCGTCATCTTCGGGATAGGACCACCACTGCGACGTCTACTGCCTCAACAGACCTTTTGCACATTCGAGGGAATCTTACGGCTCAACGATATGTCGACGAGATTCTTAGGTCCAATGTTCAACCAATCATGGTGAACGTCAATGACGTTTTTCAACATGACAACGCCCGTCCTCACACAGCCCGACTCACCACTGTCTTCTTGAGACACCACAACGTCAACGTTCTTCCCTGGCCCTCTAGATCACCAGATTTAAACCACATCGAACATCTTTGGGACGAGTTGGAACGACGTCTGCGACGGCGACAACCTCAACCACAGACTCTACCTCATCTTGCAGCAGCTTTGCAGGCTGAGTGGCCAGCCATTTCATAGAATGTGGTTCGTCATCTCATCGCTTCCATGGGCAGGAGATGCCAAGCAGTTATTGATGCTCAAGGGGGGCATACTCGTTTTTGACGCTGAGTGACGTTAAACTTCAACTAGTGAGCGTGGACTTCGCCTTTGCAGACTTTGGATGTTCAGCAGTGAATGTGCAAAGTTTCACACATGTCATACAGAACTACCCGGAATAAACTTGTTAATAATTTGTTTCATATTTTGCCCTTTGCATTTCTTTTTTTGAAGAGTGTATATTCAACTATGCTTATTTCATCCATAGTCTCATGTGAGTGTCTTAAACCCTCAAATTTATATTATTTCGTTTAACTAGAAACTACAATTCTCAGATGTTCATAATTTGTATGTTTAGCTTGTAGCTAGACCAACAGTTTTCGTAGTATTTGTGAAACTGAAATTATAATCCAATTTACATAACAGAACCAGTTAACTTTTATGACCTTATCTTACTGGTGTTATTTGTAATTTTACAAGTTCAAAACGTCAGTTTTTGGTTTTATTGGTGGTGTTCACATGTGTCAGTCTTCTAGCTCAAAATGTCATGCTTATATTTTATTGGTAGTGTTTAGACGTGTCTGTATTCTTGTTCCAAACATCAAGTTTTGGCTTTACTGATAGTGTTCACATGTGTCTGTATTCCAGGTCAACAAAACTGGTTCAGGTGTTGTTCACAATAAATGGCTGCAAGTAAAGGTCGAAAATAATGAACATTATGAAATGTTTGAAACATAACAGTTGAGAACAGCAAGATTGAACGTTAGTAGATGCATTTAACCTAATTTTTGTTTAACTATAAGTTCGGAAATAGAGGTTGTGTATATTTTTGTAATCATGAGATTTCATTGTGCTGGAGCCGCAAGTCGCAGCTGGCTGTGGTACTGTTTGTCATTTAGTATAGCTGGCTGTGGTACTGTTTGTCATTTAGTATAGCTGACTGTGGTACTGTTTGTCATTTAGTATAGCTGGCTGTGGTACTGTTTTTCATTTAGTATAGCTGGCTGTGGTACTGTTTGTCATTTAGAAAAGCTGGCTGTGGTACTGTTTGTCATTTAGTATAGCTGGCTGTGGTACTGTTTGTCATTTAGTATAGCTAGCTGTGGTACTGTTTGTCATTTAGTATAGCTGGCTGTGGTACTGTTTGTCATTTAGTATAGCTGACTGTGGTACTGTTTGTCATTTAGTATAGCTGACTGTGGTACTGTTTGTCATTTAGTATAAGCTGGCTGTGGTACTGTTTGTCATTTAGTATAGCTGGCTGTGGTACTGTTTGTCATTTAGCATAAGCTGGCTGTGGTACTGTTTGTCATTTAGTATAACTGGCTGTGGTACTGTTTGTCATTTAGTATAGCTGGCTGTGGTACTGTTTGTCATTTCGTATAAGCTGGCTGTGGTACTGTTTGTCATTTAGTATAGCGGGCTGTGGTACTGTTTGTCATTTAGTATAGCTGGCTGTGGTACTGTTTGTCATTTAGTATAGCTGGCTGTGGTACTGTTTGTCATTTCGTATTAGCTGGCTGTGGTACTGTTTGTCATTTAGTATAGCTGGCTGTGGTACTGTTTGTCATTTAGTATAACTGGCTGTGGTACTGTTTGTCATTTCGTATAAGCTGGCTGTGGTACTGTTTGTCATTTAGTATAGCGGGCTGTGGTACTGTTTGTCATTTAGTATAGCTGGCTGTGGTACTGTTTGTCATTTAGTATAGCTGGCTGTGGTACTGTTTGTCATTTAGTATAGCGGGCTGTGGTACTGTTTGTCATTTAGTATAGCTATATAGCTGTGGTTTCTTTTTTCCGCAACAAAACCGAAAAAAAACAACAAAAAAATGGCAAACCTGGTGTTCATAATTTCAAAACTTGAAACAACTCAGAAAAAAATCGCAGGGTGCGGTATCTATCAGATGCAACAATGATTTAGTAATAAATCTAAATTGAAGTGAGTTTGTGATGGTTAGGGTCTTGTTTACTGTGATTTCAGCTGTTGCTCAATGTGGACAAAGACAACTACTGAAGATTTCTGTCATTATTTTTAAGAAAGTGTCGTGGGTTCGAAACCCCGTCGCACCAAATATGCTATTCCTTTTAGCCCTGGGAGCGTTATAATGTGACTGTCAATCCCACTATTTGTTGATAAAAGAGTAGCCCAAGAGTTGGCAGTGGGTGGTGATGATTAGTTGCCTTTTCTCTTGTCTTTCACTGCGAAATTAGGGACGACTAACGGAAATAGCGCTCAAGTAGCTTTGCGCGAAATTCAAAAGCAAATCACCTCTAGCGGAGGAAAGGGCACACATAAAATGTAGTTTGAAATGTTTGAAGTTAAACACAAGACTTCACAATAAGCTATTCGTACTCTGCCCACCACGGATATCGAAACCTGGTGTCTAGCCTTCTAAATCCACAGACATCTTGCTTTGGTTTAAATTTTGCAAAAAGCAAGATAAGGGCTATCTCTACTTACTTTTCATAATTTAGCAACCATAAACTGGAGGAAAGATAGCTAAACACCATCCACCACCAACTCTTAGACTATGCTTTCACTAGCAAATAATGGGACTGACCATCACATATAATGCCCCATGGATGAAAGGGTAAGTTTTTCTGTGAAGGAGATTCGAATCCATGACCCTTAAATTCAGAGTCGTGCACATTAAACACAAGATCATGCCAAGTATACAACAGCTGTATATAAGTTATCAGAAAAGTGCAGTGCAGCGCAGCGATTCACGACCTCTAACCTTGTACCTGATCTCAAAATGAAAGTTCTTGGGTTCGAAACGTGCGTATTCAGTTTTATACTGTATTTATAGAAGTGGAATATTTAGAGACAAGGACTAATGTTAAATTTTAATGTAATCATGATACCAATATCTGGATGTATTTTATTACTCACAATCCCCAACTGTTACAGATCAGAAGTCTGGGAACAATGTATTTAAGACTATAGAGTGACATACGAACACCTGTAACTATTTATTGTGAGAAAACGTAATTTGAGCATATTTTTAATCAGGCAAGTGCTAAGGATCGTAACACACAGTGGTATCTATCTAGGTAAATACTAGCGATCGGAACAAAGATGATTGTTTATCTAAGCAAATACTAGAGATATGAACGTAGGTTACTATTTATCCAGGTGAGCACAAGAAATCAGTAAAACGTGCGCATGCCATGAATCACGAGAAGAATTATGCACTCTCTTGGCTGGAACACAGCATGACATATGAACTTTTAAAACAAGAAATGAAAATACTTGTTACTTTTAATTTCAGTTTGGAAGTACATCTGGTTCACATGGTGTCATTCGTTACTGAGATATAGTTAGTTCTTTACCTGGTTTTTTTCTTTAATTTTGGCTTACTGTGTTTCACCAAAAAAATATTACAAGATGTAGTTTTCAGTAGGTCCTGAAAATTATGAGGAAGACAGCATCAATAAAGTTATTGAATGGTGAAGAAGGAAACATTACCGTGTTTTTTGGAAAGACCACACTGTTTACACGTTTTAAGAACCAAACAAAAAGAAGAACTGTCTGAGCTGGATAACTTGATGACATAGAGTTAGCCATTAACATTATGACGAGTTGCATGTGTGACTGCAATGCATCCAAGAGAAGAGAAGCTAAAACTTTGCACACATAGTAAGGGGATAGTGTGGGTGTGTACTGAGGTACTATGTGTTAGATTTGACTCAAAAATGTTCTTTATCCTAATTATTCTGCTTTGTAAAGGTCTATAGAAAAGTATCATTTTTCTCTCTCTTACTCAGTACACTATTTTCAACATAAACTTGGGAACTTTAAACATTTGAAGTAAACTAAGTTTTGGAAACAGAAACAGAGAATACGGCAGAATTCGAAGACTGAAAAAGATTCAGATAAAATCACAGTAATAAAATAATCGAATCTGAGAAACTAAAGTAAATCTATTTGTTTTTAAAAAGGGTTGGACTGAATTAAGATTGGAAAATCGTAAAATAAAAATCATTAAAGAATTGGTGCATTGGGGTAGCTATAGAATTAATTAAAATAAAGGAGACACTTAACTGGTGTAGTAAGATCTCAGTAAATCCACACCTTACTGTGAGTTAGTACTGCATATACAGTCCAGGTTAAATGGGATATAACTAAAATATTTCTGGTTGGCCAAGTATAATAATGATTGAAAATGTTTCATGACCAATGATGTCAGTGAACAAAGGTCATGGAGTGACATTATTCACTGGACAAAGAATGTAAGTTAAAATTCTTGATATGAGTATGCTTTCTTTGTACACATTTCCACTAAATGATCAAGAAAAAAGATGTTAGCATCACAGATATCAATCTTAAGGTAAAGAGGACTGGAAGGTTAAACACCAACCATCTAGTGGAAGAAGACTATTGTATTGTTTGAAATGGTAAGCTGTACCAGTGATGAATGTTAGTAGACTGTTCTCTTTATTATACTTTTAAAATTAAACAATAAGTTATCCTATTGTAAACACTCTCAAACTCCTATATTTTGTTTTTTTCTTTAATTAATTTTTTTTACCCAGTGTTTTCCTTACATCATTGCAATACGTAACTGATTTGCATGTTTGTTTATTTTTTATCTTTATCATCTAACAATAAAACTTATGTCAGTGAACTTTTTATTTGTCTTTCCTCCAAGAAAACATCTCTTAAATAGCAACTTCTATAACTTTTTAAGAAATAAAAAATCAATGTTTTTAGGCAAAAATAAAATCTATACTATTTCTAAACGATTTGGTTCAGAGACATCTCAAGAAATATTTCTAGGAACAGAGGGTTAAAGTTAAGAGCAATGAATCTGCCATTACAGATTCTTACAATCAGACTTGATCATTTATGATTTGTAAGACTCATTTAAGTCATACTGTAGATTTTCAACTATATACACTCTATAATAGTGAATGTCGGTTTGTTATTTTAGGTTCTTAACCCTGCAGGAGAATTTCACCCTACATGAAACAGCTGCTTATATAAGTACAGTAATCTGAAATTACATAAAGTGCATTATTTCAATGGCATTTAGTGTAGATGTACACTAAGAACAATACATCTCTGTGATAACCTGCTGCTGATATTATCAGCAAGCAGCAACAGGTTAATCACAATCACATTATGTCAGGGTTTACAGAATGTCATCAAGACTGCATAGATTTCTTTGAAGATCTGACTGACAATTGCCATGTTTTATATCCAAGAAGCTGCTGTGGTATTGACATTTTCCAATATTAAGCTACAAGGTAGGTATCTAGAGGTTTTAAGTAAAGCTGCTGATAAACCTAGCAATTTTTAGTGGAACCCATAATCAAGTGTTCTTTATAATTATATTAAAGGAGAATCAAGATTAATTTAATGTATCACTTCTTAGCTTGCAGCTTGAGCTATTATAAAATTATTGTCAGAAAACAAAATTATAAATCCTGTCATTTTGAAACTCCTTCAAAGGTAAGGAGAACATTGTTTTTTTTGTAATTTGCAAGAGGGTAATAAATTGTAAATAATGGAAAAGCAATTAAAAGTTTTAATGACATTATGAAATCTGAAAAAATAATCAAATGTTTGTACACTAATATTTTGGTAGTATTAAAAAGGGTAAACAAGTTCTTGCTTTTATGACCCTGGTGTTACGCACAAAAAACACTTTTACAGGGGCATAAAAACCGTTAATGTTGAGTTCCTTTAAATTTTTTCACAAGTAAAAATTACCGAAGACAGCGATTGTATAGACTTATGAAAATTTAACAAATGTTTGAAAATAGCAAGATATTATTATTTTTGACTAGAATTTTCATGATACTGAAACACTGGATTTACATCTCAACAGGACAAAATTCAAATACTGTGATTACATAACACACTAAACTCATACCTCACTAAAAAACAAAATATACAACATGATCCCTTCTGTTATGTTTTACCAGATAAGGAAGATCATCAACACCTAAAGGCTATAATTGCCTTTCTTCAGGAAGTGAAATTCACAACATAATCACTAAAGCAATGCAGTTAAACCCCACTGTGTAATAAAGCATGTATCACAACTACTTAGAAAATACAGTTGATTATAACCAGAAAACAAAACAAAACATACCAGTACTGTTTGTACACTAAGTCCTGTCTAATCAGATAAAACATTGTACTGTAGCCAGCTGTGTTTTAATGTACAGAAAACCCACACGATGTCTCTCTATAGAGAGCATACATCAGATTCCACTTGATAAATCCACTACCACTGATACACAACCCACGAACACATTAGCAAATTGTTTATGTGTGTGTAATTTTTCCATTGTCTTGTGACTCTTAACAATTACCCTCAAAGTTGATAATGGAAACATAAGGATATGAGTTGTCTTAGATATAATTTATTTCAGCTTTAAGAGATTGTAGATTGACCAAATGTTATTATATCACGTGAGTAATAAATACAAAAAGGTTCAATCATAAAGAGAGATTTTCTGATAAAATATGATAACTTTTAAAGAGTAGTGTGAAATAAAATAGAGAAAAAATGCAAATAAACTTTAAGAATGTAATATAACAAGTTAGAAACTTAAAATCTCCCTCTAAATGCATTAATTAATATAAAAACTACATGTACTTTGGACTTCAAAGGTTTATTATATGCATTAATGATCTAATGATTTCATTCATAAATAATTTCAGTCAGACAGTATGGTGAGTAGATGGCAGATAATGTTATGTACACATTAGACAGAATGTGTTTGTTTTGTTACAGCAAAGCAACAACGAGCTATCTGCTGTGTCCACCAAGGGGAATCAAAACCATGATTTTAGCATTGTAAATCAAACACTTACCTCTGTCCTACTAGAGAACAGACAATGAACACTTGTAAACAGCTGTTATGGAGTGAATGCCTTTTCTAAGTTAGCATTCACAAACTTCATATTATAAAAACTGTTGTTATAACAAACTACTTACATCAATAGTATTCCAACCACTACTGTTGTTGTTGTATGCTACTGAGCCTTATAAGCTATTAAATGCAATGGTAGCCCACATAAGGATCTTATATCAAGGTTAAAATAGCCTTCTCGTTTTCAAAATATAAATTTCTTGAAAAAAAGATTCCTAATTCTTTTAGCTTTTTTCACCTTAATCAAATACGTTAGACTACTGAAGGTTTTTCAATGTGTGTAAATAATCATACTTAAATAATTTTAAACCTTTACACCACTATTATTTTCCAATGGGATTCCAAACATATTTATATATGGTGCCTTTGTTGTTAATATTTGCAATAATTTTATTGAGATACAAATAATAATTGATACTGTGGAATAAGAACCAGAATATCATTTGATTAAGTAAGTGTGTCAAAAGTTGTACGAAGTTTAAAGTTATGCAATTGAAAACAGATGTTTCATTTCAAAGAGAATAATTGATATTTACCTGTAAGACAGGAGTATTATGCAGTAAAAACAATATTTTATTGTTAAAAAGGCTCCATTGCATACAAAGATTCATTAAAAATCCATCATCATATCATATTATTTACAATTGGAAAATAATTAAATGTTAAAAAAATTACCTTTCAAAATTATGTGAGAGTGTACATGTTATCTTGTATGATGATAGATAACTCAAATGATAAAAATATTATACTTAAAATATTTATAAAAAATATTTTATAAACTGCTATAGTTTATGACTATATATAGACGTGTAAATTATATTCGGTATATACGTATTTTTATCAAATTAACACTGAAATGGTGAAAATGTTTTTATATTAAATTTCTATAAAATGTGCATATAACTGAAATTTAGGTAATAGCATTTTATTGTGAACATTATTTTTATTTTATCCAAAAAAAGTCACAAGCATAAGCAAAATAAGTAACTGAACAATTTAAAAATGTTTTCATCTTCAGTAATATTAGACCCTTTGACTTCCTATTAATGGCCAGTGATCCCACAAGAATACATATGCATGTGTATGAAATTTCCAACAATGCTTCTAATGAATATCCTTAAAGAGTTGTGTTATATGCCACAACAGCAGTTTCTTTGGTACTATATTATCAATCAAAGACAAAAGATTTAAGAACTAATATATTTTACTTAATCTGCTAAATGTATTACGTCTATTATTAATACTCTTAAGGTAACATTTGAGGACTTAGCTGACACCTAATAAAATACAATTTAGATGTTAGAAAAGTGCTCATAATGATGTCCAAGCCCCTAATGGCACAGCAGTATGTCTGCAGACTCACACCACTAAAATCTGGGTTTCAATGCCCATGGTGGGCAGAGCACAGATAGCCCATTATACAGCTTTGTGCTCAATTCTGAACAAACAAACTGATGTCCAACAAATATTTGAAAAGTTTATTACTA
>CM022392.1:1893069-1961675 GCA_011833715.1 Carcinoscorpius rotundicauda
TCTACGATATGGTTGTTCAAAGAAGTCCAACGAAGCTGTATGATATACAAAGTCAATACAAGTTAAAGTTTAATATAAACCGTATTTTGAATTAGAAATCGTCGATTACCCAAAGGACATGTTAAAATCTGTTACATTTTTCACATCACTCTTCCTTCAAACAGTTCCTTTCAGAGATTAAAAGATAACATTAATTTATACTTATTGTATTCTACTTGGACGGGCCAGCAGTAGCTGATTTTCAGTATTCAGGGTTGCGTTTCTTAGTGTCTAATACTCGAGCCACAATGCAGCTAAATACAGCCCGTAATTTTGCTTGTGCTCGGGTTATAGTGATGGCAGTCAGTCCCAATCTTTCGGGTTTAACAGATGGCTAAAGTTTCTTATGACAATGAGTAGTTGGTCAGTTGTTTAGAATTAGGAATGTTAAGTGATTTTGACTTGCTATTTAGTCCTTGTGAGCATAGAATACCCATCAATTGAAAATATCGGTATCAAGCTACTGAGAGACTTTCCGGGAGAGTTGGAAAATTAAAAACTCTCAGTTTTCAACCAGAGAATATTCGTGTTGAAATGAACGATAGTCTTATATAAAAACAAAAAGAAAACGCCTACTAAATGTCAATTGGATGTTCAAGTTATTCACCCTCTAGACATTTAGTCTCAGGTAAAATAGAGTTAAATAGTCAGTATAGCTTTCACTCGGATGAGAAGAAATACACAAAAGGCACACAACGTTGTCCACAAAGCCACTTATCGTAAAAGCTTTAGTGTTTATCCTTCGGCTAAACTGTACACTGTGGAAAACGATTACATGGATATGTGTAGTAAGAAATGTATGTTTCTGAGAGGGTCGTAAGAAGCAATAAGTACAGTCAGACTTTATTCGTAAAGCTATACATTACGTTGAGTATATGTAGTGTAAAATACGGTATCCTAGTTAATTCATAAAAACCTGGAACTTACGAGTCGTGACACCAGGACTGGTCCAGAGGATATGTTATTCCTCTTATTCTTTCCTGCTTGTATTGATGCTTACAACAAAACACACTTTTAAGGCCGTTCTGAATTATTTTCTTAAGTGATATTTTCTTCAGGGCAAAGTCACTGGAATAGAAGCAATACTTACAAATAATTAATTTATCATAGTATATTTACACAAAATTGAATTGAATAAGAGAAGATCAATATTTATTTAAATGAATTGTGTTATATTGATAAATCAGTACCTTAATGTTTATGGCTAACAACTGAGATAATAAAATTGGTAAATATCACGATCCACACTAAAACAGTTATTGTTCAGACAATATAACAGTATGAACAGCATTTCAATAACTACTAGATCTGTTGTGTATCAGTCAAACTGTGGAGTCCTGGTATTATACAGAGGTGCTCGATAACAGTGGATATAGCAGATGTAATGGAGTTGACATATTCTTCTCTACTCTCATTCACAAGTTACTATAATACCAACACTAAAGTTACAGAGAATGAAAAATGATTGCAATTGTGTATAGAGAAAAACGGCAGTTAAGGTTCGTCACATGATTATTAAACGTACTTGAATATTTATATAGTGAAATAGATAACGAATTGTGGTTATTTCAGGGTCACATAAAACATATGTTACCAAATTTGTCTGCTTGAATCAAAAATACAAGAATTCAGGTCCCAAAACAAATTATAAGTGAAAACGACTCTACAAGATGTTGACGGCAAAGATGATATGGCACGTAGCGTTTAACTAGTTTTAGCCAAGCAGCAAAGGTGCAAAGTACTTGAAGAAATACACAGATTATGTAAGTAACTATGAAACCTAATTACATTACTGGATTACACACTTTACATTGAATTTTAAGTTAACAGTTTTTCTGCCTGATAACAGATTATAATCATCAATAGTACACATTCTTATCAAAACGTAAGTTCACTATGGTGAGATAAAAACAACTAAGAACAACAATATATAACATACATGAACTGTTACATATTTACTGAGAAACTATTTTAAAATATTTTTATAATTTAAAATCTTTTTCGATACTTAGTCTATTTAATTTGGTTTATTTTAAATTTTGCGCGAAACAACACGTAAGCTATATACACCAACCAACTTTCCAGCAATTGTAGTCTAAAGGAAAGACACCTAGTCAACACCAAACACTGTCAACTATTCAGTGATGTCGAGAAACCCACTTGTTGAGAATTTTATATGCAAAAAACGGCTCTTTTGGGCTCAGAAAACACTTCAAATAGAAGGTCGAAACGTTGTTCGCTCTTCTATTTGAAGTGTTTTCTGAGCCCAAAAGAGCCGTTTTTTGCATATAAAACTGTCAACTATTGGGTTTTTCTTAGATCGGCGAATAATGAAATTGACCGTCATATTTTAATTTTCTCTTACGGCTAAATAGGTTGAATGTGTTTGGTGTGACAGGAGCTCAAAACAGCTTTCCAGGTATTGTGAGCAGAGCGTCCTGGCAACCACTTAGCTAAAAGTCAGGATTTACTTGAAAATACATACCTTCTGGTTATAAAAATCCCGGATGGAACTGATTCTTCTTGTTAATTATAGATTGTATCATTGATTGGCCAAGATTCACCTAAGTTAAAATAAAAAATACTGATTGCTACAAAATTAAATAACATCTAGACAAGTTTTACTTTGATATTAAATTCAAAACACAATAAGAGCAGCTTCTACACGAGGTAAACTATAACTTTAATAACTACATCGTATCGTCCTTTTTTTTAAGTTCATACAAAGCTACACAAGGGCTGTCTTTGCTAGCCGTCCCTAATTCAGCAGTGTAAGACTAGAGGGAAGGCAGCTAGTCATCACTATCCACCTCCAACTTTTGGCTGCTCTTTTATCAACGAATAATAGGATTGAACCTGACATTATAGCGTCCCCACAGCTGAAAGAGCGAGCATGTTTGGTGCAACAGGGATTCGAACCCGTAACCCACAGATTAAGAGTCGAATGCCTTAACCCACCTGGCCATGGCGAACCTCGTTCTTTGAAATGGCATTTTTATCAGTTCAAACTGTTTGTTATTGTCATTTTAATTTAACGGTTACATTATTTTCTGAGGGATCATCTCATTATATTTGTCTCAATAATTTTGTTTTCCTTTTAATGAATCAATCTGAAATTAATCAACTGAACGTATCACTCCTTCATATTTAGTTAGATTTGCACTCACTAAATATATTAATAAATTAGATGTTTGGTGAAGAGTCTTCTAGCGTGTTTTGTTTCAAGAGCATATAAGAATAAAATGAAGGTAAAAAAATGCTTTTATTTCTTGTTTTCAAGCTGGTATCTCATTCTGTTTTGTATCCTACAGATTGTATAATTATTCTCGTGATTCATGGCATGTACACGTTTTACTGTTATCACGGCATTACAAAATGCAGTGTTAAGCGTCCCTTTTGTCACAACCTCTGGATTGTTTGTTTGTTTGTTTTTGAATTTCGCACAAAGCTACTCGAGGGCTATCTGTGCTAGCCGTCCCTAATTTTGCAGTGTAAGACTAGAGGGAAGGCAGCTAGTCATCACCACCCCCCGCCAACTCTTGGGCTACTCTTTTACCAACGAATAGTGGGATTGACCGTCACATTATACACCCCCTCGGCTGGGAGGGCGAGCATGTTTAGCGCGACCCTCGGATTACGAGTCGCACGCCTTAACGCGCTTTGCCATGCCAGGCCCAACCTCTGGAGGAACTAATTTTCCTTGGAGCTCACAGAGGGTGTCACTGATTGTCCTTAGAAAAAAAAATGTGGTATCCTGACAAAGGCATTTTTTATCAGTAACATTGTGATTGGTTTTTGTCTGATTTTAAACCTAAAGAGAAAATAATATAAAGCTGTTTTTATTAACAATTTGACTTCTAAGAAATTTTTAACTAGTATCTTTACGAATTATTCCATGTTATACGCACACAGATATTTAAATACATGCATCCAAGTTATGAATAGAACGATTATTTTTTAGTTTTAGGAAGAGAATCCTACAATCACTGAACTCACAAAGAAGATTTAGAACTGAATTGCACTACTTAGAAAATGTAGTACTACCTAAAGGTTTAGCCAAACTTATATAATAGGGCTTGAATTAACGTTCAAAACCACGCAATATATTATAACAACCAAATCCATTCTACCGGCATACCATTTCATTCTCTCTTCTACTCTTACACTGCTAAATTAGGGATGGCAGCGCAGATAGCTCCTGTGTGGCTTTGCGCGAAATTAAAAACAGAAACAAACAAACCATTTCATTCCAGAAATTTGTTGTGAAATTACCAGCCTCTTTAATAAATGGAAAATGATATGAAAGCTTGAAATAATATAAACGTCTTATTCTCTAACCCTAAATAACTACTAATAAAGGAACAAAATATATCATATATGTAGAATCCTATAGGAATGTATTGTGAAATATAACAGACAAATATCACATTTTTTTAAAACTAAATCATAAAAAGAATATGAAGGTCATATGAGTTGTGATGAATTCCAGATATCGTTTTTACTTGCCAGCCAGGTCACAAAATACCTTGTAACTGCACACTTTACTTGTACGTTATCCTGCAACTGAAAACAAAAATATACTGTTTAGAAAGTTCAGAGATCAACAAACCAAACGGCATTTCTCCAAACTGTGATGATGTCTCTAGCAATATCAACCATATTTCATTCGTTTATTCACCAACCATAGACTTTACCAACCTTGACATTTGTTTATAATCTTTTCATATGATGGAAACACTTCTTTTACTCTAAATTATTGTAACTCTTGTATATATACCATGTACTGCTTTGCTAAATACCCCATCTGAAGAAGACAGACCAACGCTCTTTCGAAAAGCGTTGTACGTTCTTCCCAAACTAAATCACTTCATTATGTATATGGATTGTTGTTTACCAACTCATTGCTTTACTGAGCCTAAAGTACTTCTTTACTGAAGCATTAAAAGGAATGTTTCTTGTGTCTTATGTTGTAGGTTTAATTATTATTTTGTTTAACGTGTTGAAAATCACCAAATATCTTATCCTATATTAAATCGATAACAAAGATTAATCAGATTTTAGGTAATACAAAAAGTAACATTCGGTAAATATAAAATATTTAAATTTATAAATATGACTTTCTACGTGGGAGAAACTGTAATGGAGAAACAAAACGTAATATAAACTATTGTATACATTAGCATGTAGAAGATATAAAAATATTGAAATTTTGGTCATAGCAGAGTATGTACAAGAACAAAATACAGCATAAAATATTGTGTTAAGCATGAAGTATTAGAGTCGATGATATCCGAGAACAATTGGAAATAGCAAAAAGTGAACAGATTTAATAAATCATGAAATAGAGACACGTTTCTTTGTGAGAATATGTCGAGACTTGTAATATTTTTTTTAAATCTGAAATACGCTAATTAGACACGGTACGGGAATGTTTCTAAATGTTAAAAGTGTAAGTACTCAAAAGGTGTTCACACTTCCAACTTTCGTGTTTAGCCTAGTATAATCAATAACAGCACGTGAGGGTGATGTTTAATTCAAATGTTCGTTGAGACGTACATCTATAGGATAAGACTAACATAAATTATTTCACTTTTTTAATCCTTCATTATCCAATTGTGGTGTTGGTCGTAAATTAGCGATTCCACTAAGTTTGCAGAACTGATTGGCTGTGATATGAGATTCAATTTTTGTTCTATTTTGTCTGTGTGTAATCTATTCCAGTTGTCAGGTTATTTTATATTTTATCATGAGGTGACCATAGCTTATTATCATTTAAAACACAGTACAAAATATGTTGATTTGTTTCCAAGCTTACTAAAGAAACCTAGCTGTTAGATCGCGATGATGAACAAGATTTTCCTTTGTCTTCAACGTGTTTGGCTTCTAATAAATATGGTTTCCTTTCTACATTTTGATCCTTTTTAACTAACTTTCGTTTGGTAAGAACATCGTTAGGTATACAGAGTATAAGATATGTGTTAGTTTTCTAATATCCAGGATTTTTCTCGTGGTTCTCTATAACTACGGCTTTAAATTTTAAGCTCATGTAGTCTATATTTGCTCCGACAAGAATATAGTTGAAGATGTTTATTTACTACTTGTACATGATTAGTCGCTTTTATCAGATGAATATGCCGTGTGTATATTGAGTTTTCAATTAAATTAAATGTGACTTTTTTTCTTCTACTTTAATAATTAAGTTTTGAAAATTAGTGTTAACTGATGATAATGCTGCTTTGCTTCTAAAACTATTACACCGGATCTTTAAATATTTTAGACGTAACAGCCAAAATGGAAATGTTACCGTAACAATTGTTCTCCGTTAAATCGCTTGAGACTACTATTTGAATTGTTACATCCTGGTGGATATGATACTGGAAGTTGAACACAATTTGTACAAAATATATAATTATTGCCACTATTGCGACATGTAGGTTGATTATTTGAAAGTTGGAAACGAAACTCAGATTCAGTTTGGTTTCGTAAAGATAAACCAACTGTTGAGTTTTTTACTAAGACATTTGACTTTGTTTAGTGCTTGAAAAGGAACATGAAGTTCAGTTTTAGAAAGTTGAAATTCACGTGTTGAAATAAATATATTGATATGAAATATTTTCTTTGCAGATTTCTTTTCTCCGATTTTGAATTGAAATTTTTTGAGAAATTTTTTTGTGGTTTTTCTGGCGAAGAGAAGTAACTGAACTTTGGTTGGTTGTTTTTTAATTCCATACTTTCGGATGTTTGTATTGCAGTTTTGCAATTGGTGTAAATTTGATAAGTGGGAGGTAGAGGTGGTTTTATTCTTGGGTCTGATATATTTATAAATATTTTAGAAAAACATTTAACAAATTTTAAAAGATTTTGCTGCTACTTTTGATGTTAGACAACCAAAAAATAGAGATATTTTACCTTTTTCTTTGGAGCTTTCCTGAGTATTATTCAAGCTTTTAGGCTTGATCCTAGGTATTCTTTTTTTCTTATCCTAGTGAAACAAATATATATATTTAACAAAATTTCTGTCTCTCCATAAAGTTAAGATAAAGCTACATAAATAACTCTCTGCATTCTGTCTATGACGGGTATCGAAACCAGATTTCTAACTTTGTTAGTCCGTATATTTACCGCTTGCCCCTAGGAGTAATATTGAAATGATTTTATTGTGGATATGAATACTAAAATACTGGCGTGCACTCGTAATCCGAGGGTCGCGGGTTCGCGCCCGCGTCGCGCTAAACATGCTCGCCCTCCCAGCCGTGGGGGTGTATAATGTGACGGTCAATCCCACTATTCGTTGGTAAAAGAGTAGACCAAGAGTTGGCAGTGGGTGGTGATGACTAGCTGCCTTCCCTCTAGTCTTACACTGCAAAATTAGGGACGGCTAGCACAGATAGCCCTCGAGTAGCTTTGTGCGAATTCCCAAAACAAACAAACAAACAAACCTTATTTTACCAGTTTCATAAGTTTCGCCTTTCAAGAAATAGTTACACTGAGAATCTTCGATATCGTTATGAGCAAAACAAAGATAACCAATTGTGTAAATTTGTTCTTAATTTCAAAATATCAATCATTTAATTAACGTTTGTCTTCTTTTTAAATAGCTAGAAGTGAGGGAGCAGAAGAAACTGGTTGAGTGCAGCCACCAGGAACTGTGAAAAGTTACCGAGACTTATAGATATGAAAAAGTAAGTTAAAGTTTGAAATTATATCACAAACAAATTGTATTTTTATTATAACAACAAAAGTACAATTAGAATAACATATTAATTTTAAAAGGAAAATATACTAAGTAGTTATTTTTTAATAAATAGTTTATATATGGACTGTATGATGTGTGTACATGTGGCCAGCAAATGTATTTACTTCAGATTTTGTTTAATTCAGAAAACGGTATTTGCATGTTTTGTTCTTATCGTAAAGTTGTTGTTAAACGGCACGGTTCAGTCAGGTGGTTAAGGTACCCGCCTTGTAATCTGAAGATCGCAGGTCCGAATCTGCGTTACACCAAATATTCTCGTCCTTTAAATCGTGGGGGCGTTATAATGGGACGATGAATCCAATCCTACTATTCGTTAGTGAAATATTATTCGAAGAGTTGTTAATAGTTGTTCATAGCACCATTTAATGTAAATATTAATCTGTCTTTCTTATAAATCAATAATGATGCGCCATATCTGCAGTCTGCCGCTGGTACAGCGGGAAGCATTCAGACTTTCTTCCCGATGGTGTTTGGGTATTTGCCCTGGAGGGTCAGGTTCACTTTGACCTCTTCAGACTTACAAGACGATAACGTGCGTTTTCAAATCTCCCCGGTGGACTCAACAGATAACCCGATGTGGTTTTGTTGTGAGGAAAACACATTTTTAGAGTTTAAGGTTGCTTCTGTAAGTATGATAAAACAGAACCACAGTTATTAAAATATTAATATTATTTTTAGCGAAAATGAAATTTATTAATATAATTCACGTTCAATTCAAATTTACATATGATTTTATTTTGTGATAATCGGAAAGAAAATGCGTTAACAACTTGGCCCAACAAAACTTGCAATATAGAAACGGCCAGGTGATGAGGGATATCGACCCCCTATACATTGGTAAACAAGAGTTTGACATGTAGTATTTCCCATAATGCACTTATTAATGTTTATATTAATGTTTCGTTTGGGTTTATGGCATAAAATACGTAAATTTATTCCGAAACTCGATGCAACGAAACGCTGAATACAAGAGCAAAAGGAGGAGGATGAAAAAAGCATGATGATAAAACTATATAATAGCACAGACAGCCTTAACTTCTATGATAAGTGAAGAGAAAACAGACATGGAAGTGTTCGAAGTGTTGCCCTTACCACAACAGATACCAGCGATGATTGTGAGAGTAATAATAATAATAATTTTTCTTAACAGAGAGCTGTTAAAACATCCGAAATAATGTCTCCAAAACAAAAGCTGAAGAAATGGCACGTTATACGACAGAAGGTATAAAAATCCAGTTCAAGTCCTTCCTAAGTTTCAGACAGAGCCGTTCTTTATTTACAACTGTCAAATAGATGCAGATAACTATTAGCAGTAGTTACCACTCTTATGTAACTATTTTTAACTGAATAACGATACTGATTAAGGTAGTTAAAACACCCCTCAGTTAAAAGTATGAAACGTATTCAGCGATACATTGTGCTCGAACATGGGGCCATCAATTAGTGAACACCAACAGTAGACATTTAACAACACCTGGCATTTCTACCACGTATAGTAATTTGTAAGACTCGAAGAAAGATTACGTAACTTGTGGTCTTTTATGTCATGATGTAATTAGTATAGGTGTTTTCTTGTTGTAATATTTTCTTCTTTCTGAAATTCACAAGAATCTCATTGCATATACTGCTTACTTCGCATATTATAATAAAACATATTCTTTGGATCTATTCCAAGTTGCTTTGTGTCTATGTGTAAGGAAATTCATATTCGTAGTCGGGTTTTAATTTCCGTCTCGTGTAAAATATACTAAAAAATAAACCAGCAAAAACACTTCGTTTCAGTCAGAGCTTTAAAGCTGGGAAGATACCAAATGTATTTTTAGTTTATCTAGAGTTTTCTGATTAAATTATCATAAGGACATATTTCTACCAAACAGATTATGTCTTTCAAATTTTTATACGAAAAGATGAAATGAATACAAAGTATATCCATTTTCACAACTTACAGCCATGATTTCTCTTAACATGTTTCCACAATGGCAGTTGATCTTGTTTTGTGGTGCCAAATAAACTAAATAAAAAAATAAGTAAAATTGTAAAAAAGTATCAACACAACCATCTTCATGAAAATACTTAAGATGGTGTTTTATTTGTGTTTGTACAGGAAGTTTGTATGACGATAGGTAAAATTCTCTTTTTTTTCTGTTTAAGTATAAATTTACTTTTAAATCACAAGTAATGTTTACAAATTTGAATGATCAATTAGTTAAATGTATTGAGTTGGAATGTTTAAATCACACCGCCACTAATAACATTTATCAGTCTCATGTCTGCTTTTTTCTACGGTCAACATCTTTGATTAATTTGAATATTTTCACCCAATTTAATTCAAAAGACTAGAAACTATGTCTAAGAATTATGAAAAACATTCCAACAGAGTAACTTGGCCCGGCATAGCCAAGTATGTTAAGGCGTTCGACTCGTAATCCGAGGGTCGTGGGTTCGAATCTTGGTCGCACCAAACATGCTCGCTCTCCCAGCCATGAGGGCGTTATAAGGTTTCGGTCAATCCCATTATTCGTGGGTAAAAGAGTAACCTAAGAGTTGGCGGTGGGTGGTGATGACTAGCTGCTTTCCCTCTAGTATTACACTGCTAAATTAGGGACGGCTAGCACAGATAGCCCTCGAGTAGCTTTGTGCGAATTCCCAAAACAAACAAACAAACAAACCTTATTTTACCAGTTTCATAAGTTTCGCCTTTCAAGAAATAGTTACACTGAGAATCTTCGATATCGTTATGAGCAAAACAAAGATAACCAATTGTGTAAATTTGTTCTTAATTTCAAAATATCAATCATTTAATTAACGTTTGTCTTCTTTTTAAATAGCTAGAAGTGAGGGAGCAGAAGAAACTGGTTGAGTGCAGCCACCAGGAACTGTGAAAAGTTACCGAGACTTATAGATATGAAAAAGTAAGTTAAAGTTTGAAATTATATCACAAACAAATTGTATTTTTATTATAACAACAAAAGTACAATTAGAATAACATATTAATTTTAAAAGGAAAATATACTAAGTAGTTATTTTTTTAATAAATAGTTTATATATGGACTGTATGATGTGTGTACATGTGGCCAGCATATGTATTTACTTCAGATTTTGTTTAATTCAGAAAACGGTATTTGCATGTTTTGTTCTTATCGTAAAGGTGTTGTTAAACGGCACGGTTCAGTGGGGGCGTTATAATGGGACGATGAATCCAATCCTACTATTCGTTAGTGAAATATTATTCGAAGAGTTGTTAATAGTTTTTCATAGCAACATTTAATGTAAATATTAATCTGTCTTTTTTGTAAATCAATAATGATGCGCCATATCTGCAGTCTGCCGCTGGTACAGCGGGAAGCATTCAGACTTTCTTCCCGATGGTGTTTGGGTATTTGCCCTGGAGGGTCAGGTTCACTTTGACCTCTTCAGACTTACAAGACGATAACGTGCGTTTTCAAATCTCCCCGGTGGACTCAACAGATAACCCGATGTGGTTTTGTTGTGAGGAAAACACATTTTTAGAGTTTAAGGTTGCTTCTGTAAGTATGATAAAACAGAACCACAGTTATTAAAATATTAATATTATTTTTAGCGAAAATGAAATTTATTAATATAATTCACGTTCAATTCAAATTTACATATGATTTTATTTTGTGAAAATCGGAAAGAAAATCCGTTAACAACTTGGTCCAACAAAATTTGCAATATAGAAACGGCCAGGTGATGAGGGCGTTCGACCCTCTATACATTGGTAAACAACAGTTTGACATGTAGTATTTCCGATAATGCACTTATTAATGTTTATATTAATGTTTCGTTTGGGTTTATGGCATAAAATACGTAAATTTATTCTGAAACTCGATGCAACGAAACGCTGAATACAAGAGCAAAAGGAGGAGGATGAAAAAAGCATGGTGATAAAACTATATAATAGCACAGACAGCCTTAACTTCTATGATAAGTGAAGAGAAAACAGGCATGGAAGTGTTCGAAGTGTTGCCCTCCCCACAACAGATACTAGCGATGATTGTGAGAGTAATAATAATAATAACTTTTCTTAACAGAGAGCTGTTAAAACATCCGAAATAATGTCTCCAAAACAAAAGCTGAAGAAATGGCACGTTATACGACAGAAGGTATAAAAATCCAGTTCAAGTCCTTCCTAAGTTTCAGACAGAGCCGTTCTTTATTTACAACTGTCAAATAGATGCAGATAACTATTAGCAGTAGTTACCACTCTTATGTAACTATTTTAACTGAATAACGATACTGATTAAGGTAGTTAAAACACCCCTCAGTTAAAAGTATGAAACGTATTCAGCGATACATTGTGCTCGAACATGGGGCCATCAATTAGTGAACACCAACAGTAGACATTTAACAACACCTGGCATTTCTACCACGTATAGTAATTTGTAAGACTCGAAGAAAGATTACGTAACTTGTGGTCTTTTATGTCATGATGTAATTAGTATAGGTGTTTTCTTGTTGTAATATTTTCTTCTTTCTGAAATTCACAAGAATCTCATTGCATATACTGCTTACTTCGCATATTATAATAAAACATATTCTTTGGATCTATTCCAAGTTGCTTTGTGTCTATGTGTAAGGAAATTCATATTCGTAGTCGGGTTTTAATTTCCGTCTCGTGTAAAATATACTAAAAAATAAACCAGCAAAAACACTTCGTTTCAGTCAGAGCTTTAAAGCTGGGAAGATACCAAATGTATTTTTAGTTTATCTAGAGTTTTCTGATTAAATTATCATAAGGACATATTTCTACCAAACAGATTATGTCTTTCAAATTTTTATACGAAAAGATGAAATGAATACAAAGTATATCCATTTTCACAACTTACAGCCATGATTTCTCTTAACATGTTTCCACAATGGCAGTTGATCTTGTTTTGTGGTGCCAAATAAACTAAATAAAAAAATAAGTAAAATTGTAAAAAAGTATCAACACAACCATCTTCATGAAAATACTTAAGATGGTGTTTTATTTGTGTTTGTACAGGAAGTTTGTATGACGATAGGTAAAATTCTCTTTTTTTTCTGTTTAAGTATAAATTTACTTTTAAATCACAAGTAATGTTTACAAATTTGAATGATCAATTAGTTAAATGTATTGAGTTGGAATGTTTAAATCACACCGCCACTAATAACATTTATCAGTCTCATGTCTGCTTTTTTCTACGGTCAACATCTTTGATTAATTTGAATATTTTCACCCAATTTAATTCAAAAGACTAGAAACTATGTCTAAGAATTATGAAAAACATTCCAACAGAGTAACTTGGCCCGGCATAGCCAAGTATGTTAAGGCGTTCGACTCGTAATCCGAGGGTCGTGGGTTCGAATCTTGGTCGCACCAAACATGCTCGCTCTCCCAGCCATGAGGGCGTTATAAGGTTTCGGTCAATCCCATTATTCGTGGGTAAAAGAGTAACCTAAGAGTTGGCGGTGGGTGGTGATGACTAGCTGCTTTCCCTCTAGTATTACACTGCTAAATTAGGGACGGCTAGCACAGATAGCCCTCGAGTAGCTTTGTGCGAATTTCCAAAAACAAACAAACAATAATCAGTATTGACGTCATTACTTGCAAGTCATTGTTAAATTCTGCAAAGTTGATGTCCAATCACAGTCGTAGAAAATATGCAGGTAACAATACATACATGTTATTCACTTTTTAATGAGTGTTTTTCCACAAGACATTAAAAAAATGAATAAATATTAGCAAAGAATTGGGAGTTCGAATCCACCCGTTACATAATATGCTCGCTCTTTTATCCTTACTAGTGTGTATTCTTTCATTCAAAAGGACGTTATAAAGTTCGGTAAATCCCATTTTGGCCACTCAAGAGTACGAGCCAAGTACCTTAAGCACCAAGATATTCCAGGTCGCTACGTACTAAAGAAAATTAGTGGCGAAGGTATACGAGTTTTATGTAGAATTTTGGAGAAGTTGAAGGCAATGAAAATAATTGTAGATTATGGGAAATGGAAGCAGTAATCAGAGGGTGAATAATTTATTAATATGAATGGGATATATCAGATGACAGTGACTTTCAGGATGATAGAAAGAGTGCTATTGGTATTAGAGTAAAAAATAATGAATTTACTTGTTATGAACCAATCATGTTGACAAACCAATTTCAGAATTTAGATTCTGCACATGAACTGTTGGAGAGAATGAAAACAAAAGGATCAGAGAAGGATATGGAAGTTGTAGGTGATTTATCGACAAGATATATGGTTCGAATAATCTGTTGGGTAAATGAGGACAAAATAATTAGACTATGCTATGTGGGAGAACAGGTGGAGAATATAACCAAGAATTAACTATGTAAATGAAGTTATAAGTAGGTCACTATGGTTAAATGTTAGGTTTAGGTTTCAGTAAGTAAAGTGTAAGGGTGAGCAGACCGACTGGACTCGTATCGATCATGTTCATCAGAAGAAGGGAGCTTTACATTTAAATACTGTTGCAGCTGGCTTTTTTAAGACTATTAACTCGGCGATAAGGGAGGTTTTGAACCAAACTAAACAGTGGTTACGGCCAGTAAAAACTTAACGCAAAAAGAATAAGAGGAAATGAAAAAATTAGCATGGTAAGTTAGAACAGAAGTAGTAGAAAAGGATAGACTTGATTGTTACTGTTGTAATGCTAGGAGTGTAAGAGAAAAATTATATGATTTTGAAGCACTGGTATTTGAAATAAATTTGGAAAAATTAGTTTTTCAGAGATGTTTGTAAATGATATCCATAAATTTACAGAAAAAATTCATTAGGAAGTTTGAATAATTCTTTTAAATTTTAATTCTATGTTGAAAATTGGCAGGCACTTTCAAAAGTTTGAGTTTACTAGGGATTGATTAGACATAACTGTTCTCATCATTGTTCACAACTAATTATTTTGTGAACATCATTTCATTTTTATCAAACTTTTTTGTTACTGTGTTGTCTTACAGTTGGATTACAGTGACTATGTTACAAGTTTTCATTCTTCTTTATGGTTTTCCTTTGTTTGTAAAGAAACAATGTATGGATGTCACTTACGCTTAAGCTGCATTTTTCCAGAATCTAAAGAGAGAAACATCTTTTTCGTCCCAGGGCCTGGAGATCAGAGTCAATGTGGCCATATCCATCCTTTCATGCAAGAGTGATGTTAGTTTGGAAATAGTTCTGTCTAAAATGAAGATCTATATATATGTACACATTCAAACCTTTTTAATTACTTCAAAAGAATATTGAGACTGTAAGTCTTCTTATACAGTATGCTTAAGCAGCTTAAACAATTCTTAATCTTTATTTACATTTACTTCTGAATATCCTAAAGTAAATGCAACAGAAAGGACATAAAGTAGGTATGGTTAAGTGTTATCAACTGAGAATACGTACACTCTCTTATTAGGTATATAATAATGTATATAAATGTGATGTAACATTTTCTAAAGTGATACATAATACAGTTATGAATATTGTAAAATATATTTTAAATTTTAATCTCCAATAGCTTTTACTTATAAGTCATAAAATGAATGGTTTTGTTCCAAAATATGATAGTTGCATGTAGATTGCACAGGGTATATCCCAATAGGCAATGGGTATATCTAGTGTAAAGTGTAACATTAATTTGCACTTTGATGGGTTTTCATTCTGCCTCATTGATTTTTTAGTGAATACCATGAGGACCCTCTTACTGTGGCCTGTGTAACACATTCCCAATGCTATGTTTTTAGTGGAGTTTATCAACCCTGTACAGTGTGACATTTCTAGCCACACTATACATGTAGCACTTCTGTGAGCCAGTTCAGATTCTGGACTGTGCTTATTTCCACTCTTTCTAGCAACTCTTTATAAACAGAGTGTGTATCTTGATACCAGCAAGGTGTGGTGTTCCATAAGTATGTCTGTGTACTATTCCATTGTATACAATGCCTCATGGTATTGGTTCATTTTGAGTGCTTCCTGAAGGGGATTTATTTATATAAGTAAATTTTGCTTTTGTGATCCATTCACTGTTTCAGCACTGGATTCTAGTTGTATGTGAATAGAATTTAACATTTCAACATTTTCATGGAGTGAAATGTATTTCTTACAGATACTTCCTTTCACACCTCCCATGTTTCTTTTAGTGCATCATTTCTTGCTCTTATAATGATGGTTGAATACAGAGGGAATGAGCTTTGCTATTAATGAGTCACACTTTATATAGTGGAGGATTTTCATGTACTTGTTAGTATGCAGCAATGTCATGTATAAATATGAGGTGAAAGTCTTGAACCTAGTGAGAAGTGAAAACATTCGTATAAAGAGGGCAGCATACCTGATTTATGTCCCCCTCTGAATGTGAAGAAAGAACAAGGATAGTTTAAGCTGCTTAAACATACCTTATCAGAACACTTGCAGTCAAAATATTCCTTTGAATGAGAAAATTATGTGCAAATAGTCACATATTTGTCACCAATATAATTTCAGTTTCTGTAAGCAAATTGGAAAATGTTTACGTTAAAATGAAATTCCAGTACCTCAAATTTAAAGGCACTTGATGCTCTTCAGTTTAGTATTGTGGAAATATTTTGGGTTTTTGGCAGTTTTGAAAATAGTTGAGTAAACCTTCACAAAAATAAAAATTTGTTTTCGCTGATGAAAATACATGTCAGTGACAAAGGAGTGGGGTGGAATCAACATGTCTTTGTACATATGCTGACATTATGAGAAGGTCAACTTGCAGAAAGTGTAGAGAAAACCTGTAAAAGGAATTGTTAGTATCATCTTTAGTGTTGTAAATTTAACATTTTTAAAGTCTTTTATCTTTGGATGGAATGGTTGAACTGTGTTAAATTTAAGTAAATGATTTATTATTTATCACAAATGTACTTTTGTTAAAATGGTTGTGTATGTTGTTTGAAAAATATTTGTTTTACCTCATTTAATTAGAGGTGTGTGTGTTGCAATGTATTTATTTTACTATGGCTTATGTATCATGATGTGATAGATATAAAACTATAATAGATCTACCATCTGACATCAAATGCAGGCCTGGCATGTCCGAGCGCGTTAAGGCGTGCACTCGTAATCCGAGGGTCGCGGGTTCGTGCTCGCGTCACGCTAAACATGCTTGCCCTCCCAGCTGTGGGGGTGTATAATGTGATGGTCAATCCCACTATTCGTTGGTAAAAGAGTAGCCCAAGAGTTGGCAGTGGGTGGTGATGACTAGTTGCCTTCCCTCTAGTCTTATACTGCAAAATTAGGGACGGCTAGCACAGATAGCCCTCGAGTAGCTTTGTGCGAATTTTCAAAAACAAACAAACATCAAATGCAAGCTGGTAGCAGTCTTTTGTCAAACTATCAGAGATTATCTTTTGTTACTCAATAAATCTGATGACCATTGATGCAAATGACCTCAAAATAAAACATATTTAACCAAAATTACTACAAATTTAAATATGCAGGATGATATATACAAATACACTTATGATAGTTATCTAATTATGGTGTTGCATTAATTTCATTCTTGAAAGTCAAACGGCCTCATTTACTTAATTTGATATCAATATATTATACTTTTTGATAACAGAGTTCAAATCAGTTTATTTATAACACTCACAGGTATATATTAAACAAGCTTACACTTATAATGTTATTTGTAAAAACTATTATGCAGTATTTGTTGTGCTTGTTTCTGTAGCTTAGCATAAAGAAACAACAACATTTAAACAAATATTAAACATTTCCATGATTACTTGTTTTTGCACTGACATTATTGTAGTTATATTTATTTTAGTATAAAAACAAAATGTTTACTCAAAAGAACCTTGTTTTCTACAGTAATAGTGTGCTAGCCTTGGTTTTATTACCACTGACAACTGTGTTTTAATGCTAAACTACCAATATTGTTTTACAAACATAGACCTTATAATTAAATATAAACCATAAGCTATATTTTGAAATAAAAATATAATCATTCTGATAAAACTTATTCTTCTTAAATTTTATACAAATCCATGTTTGCTATGGTTGAATAAAACACAACTAAACATGTCATATGTATGATGTATATTTAAGGAGAAAAATGCTTAGCTTTGTTCCTTTAGTATTTATCCCAAAATTCCATGAAACTGTTATAATTTAATGACAAGTAGTAAATTGAATGACACCTTGGTTCATATTTATTTTAAGTATTAAAAGTTTGTTACCCAGAAAGGTTAAGATTTTTTCTTTTGTTTTATGTGTATACATGGTTGTTGAATTGTGTTATATTAGCTGATATTACAGTAGTTTTTATTAGTTCTTGATTTTTGTTGATGTTTTGAATCAGGTATTACTATTTCAAAATTATGATGAAAGACACTCATTAAAATATCTAACATATACTCATGGCCCCATAAAATTTACAATTGAGTGCTAAAACTCACTGTAAAGTCTGTCTTAAGATCTCTTTTCACAGTTAAAAGAACAAAAATATATGTATGTATATAAATAAGATCTAGGGTGAATATTTTTATTTGTTTTAATTTCAAAGCTTCGTGATCATAGCTGTCAGTTCTTCTTATATTGCTGCTGCAAATCATATACTAGAAAATTAGTTTCTTGTTTTTGTTATGATGTGCCTCAATATTTCATATTAAATCTCAAATAAGTATTAACTTTGTCTTTACTGAAGTAATTTAACATTTTTAATGTTTGTTAATAGAAGGATGGGGGTAAATAAAGTTAATGCAGTCAATTTCGTATTGGGCTTGTAAATAATATTATGCAAAATTAGTTTTTTGTTTAAGTTATTTTATTATATGCAGCATTACTGTTATTGTGCAGGAAGTGGCTGGCTTTGTTCTACATTTACTACCTTAGAGCCTGGACGTATGGCTTCTTGCTTTGCTAACTTATTTTCTCAATTTGTTGTGTCTTTGGAAGATTTTGTTCAGCATTTCCAACAGCTTGCTTTTACTTCTTGTTATTCAGATGAGGATCAGATAAATGTAGGGTAATTCCATGTCAAATCATCCAGGGGGCTGCAGGTGGCCCCACAGAATTCCTTGAAAAATTTCACACATGCTCATTTACCTATATAATAAAATATTGCCAAAGATTAGATCAGTATATCTAATAGTTTCTGATTTACAGCACTGTAAAATTTAATTACTTTTTTTTATTTTTGGTGAATTCATTTTCGAGCAACTTTGGCTGCTTAAAGCTGCAAGAGTAATGGTGGTAGAAGGCTGAAATTCGCTACAATGACTGAATTAATCTCACAGAATTCAAAAATGGTCTCAAACCAAGTTTATCTCTGAGAATTTGTATAGTGAGGCTGTACCATCACCTGAAAATCCAAAATTATAAAAAAATTGGTTTATTTAAGAAGCCATAGCTCTAAGACTTTATATGATACAAAGCTGAATTTTGTTTTCAAATTTCCTATGATATATCACTTGATAAATCATCAATTGTTGTAGATAAAAGTCTGTTAGATCTCCTGTAAAAAAAATGTAGTTGCATGCAACTTTTTATGACGTAGCTAAAAATAGCCCTACTTCTGGTCACAGTTTGACCATGTCACCAGTTATTCAGCCTTTTCAGATTTTTACCATATATTCTTACATCTCTGAATATGATCTATTAAAACAATCAGGATGGTGTTCAACCTACTTTTGAGTTATAATTTTTTAGAATATCCTCTGATCATACATTTTTTATTGAAAAAAAATTCAGTTCAGGTGTGTTACTGTGTGCAAATATATCCATACAATTTTGAAAAATGCCTGTCAGAATGTTATGAATCCCACTGAAATATCGTAACCAGCCTTTCACAATGTCAAATAAAGAAGTTGTAAGAAACAAGAAAGAATTGATTCGTTTCTGAACAAGTTTACTGGCATAACTAGTTAGATCACATGACAATGCAAATATATTATGTATTCATTACAATTATGCAGATGTGGTTGAATTTAAGACTCATAATATAATAAATACACAGGTAAATCAGACACAAAAAGCATAGTGCTACAACAGGGGATAACAGAGAAAGATTATAGTCAAACCAAACTGCAATAATCATGACAATGAAATGTTTCAAAAACTGCTTTTGCAATAAATTAGCCTTAACACCATCAAATAAACATTGATTTGTTCAGACAGCTTGAATAAATTTCTAAAATTCGAGTTTGGTTATGTTGAGATAACTTTGACTTAGAACATAGTGGCGAGCACTACTGCCATTCAAGGTAGGTGCACTTATCAGACAAAGAATATTTTGGAAAGGAATCCAGCTTCCATCTTTATGTGGCCTTGCAGGCCATGAGAACAGTTCGTTTCTTGATTTCTTCATAAATGACACCAACATAACGGAATGTTCATCTGATCTGTCTTTTATGTTTCCCACATACCATTCATGATTGTATATGCATGCCACATATTTCCCTGTCTGATAATTGTTATTGCTATCATTAGACCCTATTTGAGCTGCTGTAGCATCATTTTCACTGCTACTACCAATAGTTACAACTGTGTACACATCATCATCTGATAACCTTCTCACATAGAATTTGTTGGTAGAGTGAGGAATAAAGCTATGATGTGACCTAATACCTGCCACAGTTTTGCATTTTTTATAGTGCTCAAGTAGATCAAACTTTACACAATTCTGCAGGACTGATTCCTGATTGACAAGAAAGAACTGAATGCCCTGAATGTGGTTCTTTGCCCAATGGTGCATATCAGAGACACTTAATATTTGATAATTTATTATTTTACACAACAATTAACTCTTTGAAGATCGTGTTCAGAGATGTAAGAATATATGGTAAAGGCTGATTAGAATATTTCAATGGTATTCATAAATTATTTCAAAATTGTATGGATATATTTGCACACAGTAACACACCTGAATTGAAGTTGTTGTTTTTTTCAAGTAAACAATGTATGGTCACAGAATACTTTAAAAAATTATAACTCAAAAGTAGGTTGAACACCATCCTGATTGTTTTAATAGATCATATTCAGAGATGTAAGAATATATGTAAAAATCTGAAAAGGCTGAATAACTGGTGACATGGTCAAACTGTGGCCAGTAGTAGGACTATTTTTAGTTAAATCGTAAAAAGTTGCATGCAACTACATTTTTTTACAGGAGATCTAACATACTTTTAAATACAACAGTTGCTGATTTATCAACTGATATGTCATAGAAAATTTGTAAACAAAATTCAGCTTTGTATCATATTATGTCTTAAGAGCTATGACCTCTTAAATAAACCAATGTTTTTTATAATTTTGAGTTTTCAGGTGAGTTTACAGCCTCACTATGCAAATCCTCAGAGAGATAAACTTGGTTTGAGACCATTTTTGAATTCTGTGAGATTAATTCAGTCAGTGTAGCAAATTTCAGCCTTCTACCACCATTACTGTTCCAGCTTTAGGTAGCCAAGTTTGCCCGAAAACAAATTTGCCACAAATAAAAACAAATTAACTAAATTTTACAGGGCTGTAAATCAGAACCTATTAAAGATATTGATCTGATATTTGGCAATATTTCATTATATGGGTAGATGAGCATATGTGAAGGTTTTCAAGGCATTCTGGAGGGGTCACCCGGAAAATTTCCAAAATGTAGATGATTTGACATGGAATGACCCTGTACCCTCATACTTCACCACCTTTAACTTATTACATTTGTCTCAAACATCCTGACATTTTTCAGTTTCCATACAAGATATCCCGAGTTATGCAGCTTCTTTTCTGTGGCATCTTCATGTTGAATCTTGTTCGCCTCAACATCAAGCTGTATCAGTAAAATCACATTTACATGAAATGTGACAAAAAATTGTATTGACTAGATAAGACCTTGAGGGTAATATATGTTCTGTATTGTTATACAGTATTACATTGCTGTTGCAATTTTACTGAAGATTTTCATTTTATGTACTTTTGGTTTGTTATACCTTGTTAAAAAAAACATTTATATCATGTCTGGACTGTGATTCACACTTTGTAAGAAAAACTGAAGTGTAAATAAGCAATGTAATCTTCACTTTTGGTATATGTAATTAGAATACATTAAACATTCAAAACTTGCAATTTTGTTTATCTCTTTTTACTGTTCTTAAAATGTTAAGTTATATATTCTTAAATGAGTAGATTTGTGGGAGTATAACAGCTCCACAGAATATAGCACATTTATCAATAAAATTTTACACTTAGCAATATGTTAGGAATTTTCTGTTCATTCCAAAGTGTAGGTCCTTATTTGTTAAGAAAGTGTCATCCATTAAGAATACAATTAACCAGTTCTTGTTTCTTTTATGGTTTGTTTTTTTGTATTTGAAGACTCATTATTACACAATTCAGTTCTCATCATGTGTCTTAGAAGTTTATCATAGTATTTTTAGATATTCTCTTCATTCCTGTACATGTTTTCATATTAGGCCTATTTGTATGTGTAGGTCTCAAAACTCATATTTTTTTACTTTATAGAGAGTACCATTAAACATAGTATTTTGTATTCGATATCAGTTATTAAATATGTATTTATTTTATCCTTTGTTACTGATTTAGAAACATTTCATGGTAGAGGAAAGTAAGTAACAGGTGTAATGTATATGGTAGCATTTACAAAAACTTTAGATATGCATTTCAATGGCTGTGCAAACACAATATGGAAATTATACAATGATAAAAAAGAAACCTTGTTTTTAACATGAGTATTGTCATGTGCTTTGATATGTTGATCTCAGTCATACAGATATTATCAATTTGCAAACATATATTTATGACTCATCTAGATATTTGTGCATAACAGACTTGTATGTTTTATTAAAAGCTTGCTATGTTTCATGTACATACATCTGATAGGTTTTGAATTTTATTAAATATTCCTCTTTCAATATTAGGTCAGTCCAAAGGATCAGTTCCATGCATACTGGATTCAATTGTATTTTGTTACAAATTATGGCAGTTTTTTGTGTATGAGAAGACATTTTAAGAATGTACAGTGGTAATAGTAAAATATCCAAGTGGTTCAAAGGAAATTCAAATCCATAAGTATTGAACATTATTATTAAATGTATCATATTCAAATAACACATATAAATAAAAAAAGTTTTAATCTAGGTAGAAACAAAATATACTTAAAATAATTAAAACCAAGAATATTGTGAACAAAAATATTGTTACAGTAAATTTTTGCCCATTTTTATGTCAAATCTCTTTTTTCTGTATATTTTAGAGTGAAAACAACAGGTATCCTGTATTAATATTTACGATTGGTCTATTTGCTCCATTTTGTTTTTAACTTGCAGTCAATGTTTTATTATTAAAGCCTGTGCAACAATAGTGGAATTGTTTTCATGTAAGAAGAATGGAATAGAACTTTTCCAACTAATGAGATGTTAATGTGTTTTTTATGTTTCTTGAATAAAATTGAAATACATTCCAGGTTTATCTCATTTTTATTAAAAATTAGATTTTCATTTTTTGGCAATCATATTTTTTCTTTCAGCAAATTGTGAAGATCATGGAAGATGAACCTTAAAGTGAGTTTGAAAAAAAGTTTCACTTAGTGTTCAAAAACAGTTGTCCTGTTGAAGAATCACTTTTTAACAGATCATCCACAGGAATAATTGAAGAAAATTCAACAAATCCGTAAAGTTAATTTAGCTTAGTTTTAGAACAAGAACAAGCTTCGCGCAAAATTAAAAAGCAACGAAGTACGAGGAAAATCCACTTTCACAGGACAGACACTGAATACCCTTTTTGTCCTGTGATTATGTTGTAAATAAAGACAGAAGTTAGAGAACATATCATGACCTCATGCAATGTAATACAACATTAGGGACAAGATATCTTAATGTATACTTTCCTGCCTAATACAAAGTATCTGAACATCAAACCTGAAATTTTGATGGGATTAAGGTTGACTGAAGAAGTAAAATTAAAACTAAGATTCTCTTCAGACATAGTCATAGTGAACAGAATATGTGAATTAGGGCTGGTCTTTGAAGGATCAGGGAAAAGTTACTTTTAATAAGTTTGATATTGCTAAACTTTGAAACAATGTTTTTATCAAGGATAGTGTTTGGCAAATGTTTTAATCTTGAAAAATTGTAATGAATAGTGTAGAAGTGTTTGATGTAGATGGTAATGTATGATTTTAAAAATATAATGGGGTATAAACATTGTTTAATGAAATTCAGTCAACCTATTCTAACTTTGGTAGTGAGGAAAGCTGAAGAATACCAGTAAATAAAAGGCTGTTACTGATGGAATTTTGGCAAGCTGTAGTTTTAACTTTGTTGTATACAAAGATCAAACTGAAAGAAACTTAAAATTTAAAATGAATAAACATAAGTAAAAAAGGTAAAATTCCTACTTTATGTGAACATGTATATTATATCAGTCTTATCATTCATTGGAAAAAAACTGTTATTTTGGATCAACTGAATGAAATAAGAGCTGGAAACATTAGATGATCAACGAAAGAAATGAAAGTGAAAGTAATTAGAAATAAAGAAAAAGGTTTGGCAAGTCAACAAGTGTATGAATGACATGTTTTTCTGAAAGTTCATTGTATAAATTAAGTACTCACATGATCAGTGACTTTTTACATATTTATGGTTTCCATGTAGAGCACCTGATTTGAGACTATTTAAACTTTCAGTACCTTATTTAAACTGTACCCTTGTTATTTATGAAGTACCTGAGAGGTATATGCTAGAGGCATGTCATGAGAGTTTACTGAGTTATATTCAAATTTAATAATATTACTTTTATTATCATGGAAAGTAAACCTGGAAACAAAACTTAGCTTGAAATACAAATTTGGAAATTATGTAGTTTGAATTTCCTAGCTTTATAGGACAACTTTTAAAAATGTCTTCAATTTTCCATTGTTTCAGAATTGTGATATTTGCATTTTAATCAGTGATGTCGAGAAACCCACTTGGTGAGAAATTTATATGCAAAAGGGGCTCATTTGGGTTGAGAAAATATTTTACATAGAAGAGCAAACAACATTTCGACTTTCTGGTTCTTTGTGAACCTGACGCTGATCGAAGAAGGTCGAAACGTTGTTCGCTCTTCTATGTAAAATATTTTCTCAACCCAAACGAGCCTTTTTGCATATAAATTTGCATTTTAAGTATTTCCTCTTTTCTTATTTTTATATTACTTGTCCAAGAAGTACAAAATTTAACATAAGTCACTCATTACAATATTGTTATTACTCAGATAAAGTATAATTTTTTTACAGCCTTCAATCTTATTTGGTTACAGAGCCATGAACTAGAAAATCAAGTCCCTTTAGCCACACCCATACATTACGTTTTCTCTTTTACAGGTTTCCAATATTTAGTTCTCTTTTATATTTAAAACTGTATACTTTTAACCAAAATAAATCCAAATATTATATTACATAATTTTCTGTATAGGAGTTTGTTTATTTTGTTTCCAGTGTAAATTTTATTCCCACAGGAAACACATTGGCAAGTTTAGCTAAATTTGTATTGGGTCTTATTAAATAGTAAGAAAGCTTGAAAATTTTGATATTCCTGGGACAATGTGTGTTTTTAGCATGTTATTTTGTATTCTTTGTTGCAATTTTGATTAACTAACAATCATTTAGTGCAGTGATACCATCATAATAATAGTTTTAATGAAAAGTTGATAAAAAAAAGTCCCAGGTAAGTACTATATTTCTAGTTTTTCATAAAGGTAAATAAAATATGAGTTTTAGATTAGGTTAAATAAATAGAAAAAAACAAAACATTTTCCTGTGATATGCTGATTAGTGACCAGTGCAATAAAAGAGCAATAAAATTTAAGCATCAATATAGATATACTGTAAAGAACTGAAAGCTATTTAGGATTAAAAAATGTGTCATTAAGTCATTTTAGAAAATGAAAAGAGCAGTGTTTTCTTTTCATGGTATACAAGGTGTAAAAAAAAATGAGAAAAATAATATAATATGTAAAGTTTTACAGAAAAAACAAATTAAAATTCCAATGTAATTATCAACCCTTTCTCACAGTTATAACTATTTTTCATACAATTACACATGTATGCCACATGGCTCAATTGTGTTTAAGCGTGCAAATTAGCATTCAACAACCCTCCACCAGTATGAGTGTAACCTATCCTCCTATTGCAGCTTATCTGCTCTATGCAGCAAACTCAATTTTCATTTTTTGATTTAACATGACAATGTCAGGCATTTTTATTTTATAGTGTGTTATTTGGAGGGCAGACACTTTGGAGTCCCATGTTATATCAGGTAGATTGCACAGTTCCCTTACTTTTCATTGCCTCAGCTTTCTCTTTCATCTCCTTTACCAGTTCCTTCTTTCTTGACTGTGTGAGCATGTCATGCTATTGTTCACTGATACCTTGTGTGATGTCTTAAATTCTGGTAACTACTAATTGGATTCAAATCCTACTGGAGCCAGGTTTGCTTATTTTTAAGAAGTGTGGGAGACTTTTTCCACTAACTCATGGATTATTTGAATTCTCACCTAATCCCCTTATTGTAATTTGTTCCCCCTATTAAGATCCCATTTTCTACTAACATCACACAGAAGCAGTTCAAGAACTTCTCATAAAAGGTATGTCATCAAACAGTTTTGTCTTGTGGTTTTGGGATTCTATTCCTGAATATGTCACCCCTAAAAAGACTGGGTATTGGTGTCCTGTTTTCAGTCTTTTCCATCTGAATTTCTTCCTTGATGTTTCTTGACCTCCCATGTTATTCTCTCTTTCAGATTGGCCTTTTTTTCCAGGACTTTGGATGACAAGATTACACTTTTCTTATGTTCATGTTTACATTCTATTACCCTTTTTGGTGTGTGTTTCATCCACAAAGATTGTGTTTATCAATTTCAAACTCTTCCTTTTAGACAGGCATCAGCACTCTATGGTTTAGTCAGGTGGTCTGGTTGTTTGCCCGATTCATTTATTCTCATCGACTCAATCTTCATCATTTTATGTAGGACCAGCCTTTTCTGTTTCCCGAGTCTCCTTCTCTGAAGTTCCTCTGGTGTGGGTGGGTTTATCAAGGTGGAGAAGTCTGCTATCCATCCCACTCAGTTTCCTTTTTATCTAGGGGAGTTTGATTTATAACTTAAATAATAGTTGAGCTCAACCTCCTCCTCTTTGTCTGCAGTCAATAGAGGTTTTAGATCAGAAGGTGCTATCAGCATCTTTTCTCCTTGCACTGAAGGCTTTGTTTCTTCCAGTGACTTAGGCATCACTGGAGGCTCTTATCTGTTAGGGCCATACCCAGTTGCTTTCTCTCCAGTGGGTATGACAAGTTCATTAGCACCTCGTCACCTACCCTTTGGATTTTCAGATATTCCTTTCTCTTTTCTTCAGTCCAACTTTCTTTGGTGGTTAGAAAGGAAATACATAACAGTGAAGGTACCTGTTTGTTGTACCAGTTTTGATGGCGATGTCTTTACAGATGCATCACAATCAGGGTGGAGTGCATACTGTATTAAACAGGAGTTCTTGGACCATTTGTCTTGAGAGGTGTTAGATCTTCATATTGACCTCTTGATACTTCTTGCTTTTTATCAGGCAGTGGTTCATTTTTTGTAATCTCTGGGGCATGACAGTTATGAAGCATTCCATCAACTCAATTGTTGTGTCTTACACCACCCCCTCTATGTGGATTTCTGTGCGTGGTGAGGGGACCTCCGAGAGGAGGTAAACTGAAAGAACAGAACCTTCTCTAGAAGGACCCTAACATTCCACATTGGCCATGAATTCCAATAAACAGACAGCCTTGGGATGGCCCCCTTAAGTCAGTCAGCTGGTGCACTTGCTCTATAGTCAACCAAGTGCCAGTGTTGTATGTACTCAACAGGTGCTGTAGACATTGTATCTGTTTGGGTTTAGAGGTCACAAAACCCTGGCATTGCCACAGTGTCCTTCTTTGATATTGTAGTGTGGCTCCTTTAGTGTTGGTCATAAAGAAAAGGGTTCTCCACCCAATTTCCCTACATGCAAATAAAATTGGCCACCTTGATATAATGGATGACATCAAATCACTGATTGCTTCCTACCATCCAGGATGTCTCCTTACAAGAAACATTTCTGAAACCTGCCGATACATATCATAATTATTTATTTAGTAATGAGTGCATAGAGGTGTAGCAGTTGGTTGATCAGTATTTGTCCACCCTGTCTTTGCCACTCGACACACACCCTCTGAGGCCATACCCATCCATATTTCCTTGGGTCATACCGTCTTTTTTGTTTTCTCTACCTGTCACCTGGAAAGACACATGATCAATCATACCTTCATGCTCTTGTTGAACAGTTCCTGTCTCTCTTCTTAATTCTGGGTGACTATAATGGATATCATCTGCTCTGGGGAAGTGCATTTATTGATTTGTGGGGTCATTGCCCAGAGCATATGCTCTCTGATCACAACCTTTCTCTTTTCAAAACTGGTTTTTCTATTTATTTTCATGCAGCTAGTCAGTCATTGATTTCTCAATTTGCTCCACTTAATTATTCTCCCATTTTCCATAAAGGGTTGACAATAATCTCTGAGGCAGTGATAATTTTCCTATAATTTTTAGAGACTGGCAGTGGTCAATGTCACCCATCCTGCATGCTCCAGTGGAAGCTGGATCAGCAAACTGGCCGTCTTTCACTGCTCTCACAGAACTTGATCCTGCCATTGTCTGTAAGTCATCAGTAGTTTTCAATAACAGCACCATTTTAAACATGTTCTGTCCCAAGGTTTGTCTATAACGTAGGCAGTGTTATTGGTGATGATGACACTGTCCACCCTGGAAATGTTTTTAGTTTTTTAAAGGCCATTAATCTTTGTAATGCCATTTAATTTTTTAAATTTATACATTAGATTTTTTAAATGTAATTCCTTTTAAGAATCAAAATCCATCTCGTTTGATTTTAAATGAGACAATGGCCATTATGTTAAATAACTTGAAACTGGAACTGGAAAGGCCAACTTCTGGTAACTAATGCTGCTGTTTGAATTAGCCATGAGTCATTCTGGTGAGTTATTATTAACAGTTTGCTACAAGTTTTTTTAAAATTTCTATAACTTTTTGAAAATGTCCAAAACATCAAATAACTCAGAACCAGGTCTTGAAAGGCCAACTTCAGATGACTGATGGTGGTTTTTGTACTTACCTTTTAGTCTTCCTGGTGAGTTTTGATAATTGCAGTTATGCTCCAGAAAGTACTTTAAAACTTATATTACTGTAGTTTTCTCTTAACTTTTTCTGAATGTTTGGCGCAGATAGCCTTTTGAATAATTTTATTGTCATCTATATTTATTTGGGTTTCATGAGTTTCATTAGATTGGTTAATACTCATAGTGAAGTTCAGGTTAGTTGGTGGTCTTAGTTTTAACTTTTTTTTGTTTGCATAAGTTCCTAGATTTACGTGTTTTTTATTTTAGGTTTTCCTATAATTCATCTCAGTGGTATATGAATCATGAGTGCAATTATATTTTTCTACTGTATATCAGGTCTCGTAAATGTATTATTGTTATTACAATCTTTCTTAATTTTAACAGTCATGTATAATTATTTGATTTTACAAGTTCTTTAAATTTTCGTTCTGTTTAATATTTTCTGTCTTTGTAATAATATGTACTTTTAAGGTTTATTTTGTTGAATTTATACTTCTTTACAATTAATTTGGCTTCGTGCCACACGTCAATACTTGTAAAGAATTTTATAACTACAACGTGAATAAATGTGCTGGTGTGACCTAGAAACTCTTCAGACTAAAATCTTTGGGCGATTTTTGAAAAAGTCTTCGGGGAAAAGATTGTACAACAAAAGATAAGCTAATTGAGGCCATAATTGAGGTGTAGTACTGCAATCCAAAAATTGATGAAGATTGCAGTCAACTCGTGGACTCAATGCCAAAGAGGATTAATGATCTTCTGAAAAACAAAGGTGGTCATATCATGTATTAATTTGTGAGTAATTTTTGGATTCTCAGAAATAAAATGCAAAAATTTGAAAAAAATCATAATTTTCCTTCTCGTTTCAATTAATTTGCACAAGGGTGTAGGTCAAGGTGGAGGCATTTACAGCTTACTATGATTCTTCCTTTTCTGTTATTTTTCTGAGGATGTTACTGCACTGGGGTAAGTCCTCTTAATTAAAGTTTTAGAGAGATGGTTTACATTCAGTAGACATCTTTTCATTCTCGGATGTTGCATTCCCATATTGACCAATCAATTTCTTATGTGTCTGAAATTCCTTCTGTTCTTATGGACTTGTGGTGAAGGTGATATGATATTCTTTTCTACCCCCACTAGGTGGCTGTATTTTTATTTGTAGTTGACTTGTTGATACTATGATTCTGTTTCTTACTGGAGTGACTTGCTGTGTACGGTCTGTTTTTCTATAGCCACACTACATCTTACTGAATTTGATGTTCTCTTTGATCGAGTTTCATAAATATGGGCAAAGATCATACTTGGTTCATAAGTGGTGTGTTCTTCCACATCTAATTCTCAATTCCAAAGATCTTCTTATAAGCAGTATCCTTCAAATACTTTTTCCTTTCCATTACACCAGACTCTCCACTTATTCAGTGTGAGGAGTGGAGGTAATGCACTGTATCAGAAGTTTTAATATTCCAAAATGAATTTTTGATAGATTCTTGCCTCCATTTACACTTTCCCCTTTGACCCCATTAGAAACCAGTGATTCCATAGTTTTACTGAAACTTTTAAGTTGTAGTTTGATAGAATTGAATAGTCACATACATGCATACAGAGAGTATGTCACACACTTGTAAGTGGAGAGCTGTCACATGATGATTTCCATAAAAGATGCATGGCAGTCAGTTCCAGATAAGTAGGAGATTTAAGTCTTATGGTATGCTCAAAACATTTTGTTCAGATAGAGGGCAGCAATGTACAGGAATAGTTATTTATGTGAGAATTGGTAACTACCGATTGGAAATACATTTTCAGCATAGGAAAAAATACATCTTTGGCTTTAAAAAGAAAATTATTTCCCAGTCATGATATCATAGCATATTAAGATTTGAATTATAAACTAATTGTGTGACTAATGTTATTGATATTTAGTGATGGTAAAGTTGTTTAATTAAATTTGGAGAATAACCCTTAAAATGTTGTGACATCCACTCTTTCAACTGTCCATTGAGGGAAGTTTTAACTGTAGAATTAGGAAGATAATTTCATTATTTTAATCACTATTCAGGCTTTATTTTGAGTGTTATGTACAGGTGTGATTCCCTTCTCTGAAGAAAAAATATTGGCTATTGTTATGTATTGTATAGAAAAAAGGCTATCAGGATGGATGGTTTATCATATAAGAATAGGTTTATCTTTCAACTTGTTTCAAGTATTGAACATTCTCAAGAAAATTATGAGATTGGGGCATTTTTTATATTCAATATAAAGTATAAAGGAAAAAGAGGATGTTTATGTTAGGTTTGAAAAGGTTACATTACCTTGTCAGTTAAGATTGAAAGAGCAACCAACTTTATTGCATGTTAAAAAAAGAGAGTTAATGATTATTAACATAATAGTACACTACTAGCAACAAGAAACCACTTGATCTGTCAGAACTTTTCCTATTTACTCTCACATGAAAAGAAATAAAGGTAATCCCACATTCCATTTGTCAAGAAATTATCTATTTCAATCTTGCAAGGTGTTGGTGTACACTGATCCTGGTGATAATTTATTGTTTATGTATGACAACCTGTTAAAAAAATAAAATTGGTCTTACCTAGTATGCCTTTTCAGAATCCTAAACTTGTACATTCTTGTACTTTGGTCTTTAGATAAATTACAAAAAATCAAGACACATTCATCCTTTCTGAATAAACTTATATATTTCAATAAAATCTCTTCTTTTTTAAGGCTTTTAACATGCTTTTCATTAGTTGCCAGGTCAGTAAATTACCTACATCAGTTGATAACAAAGAAGCTACCTTATTCTGTCTAGTTACTTTGGTTTTCTATATGCGTTATCAACAAGCTCTTTTTTATTTTGTAAAATCTCAGTAATCAACATTATTTTAACAAAACTTTTCAAGTCCTTAAAGGAATATGTTTTAAAGTTATTTTTAATTTTTTTTTGTGTGAAAAAGAGAAAAATGTAATGTTGATTGTATGGTCAGTAGTATGTACTTAATGGGCATTCTTTACCCAATCATACGAAATTAAAAATAGTCATATAGAATCGGATTCAGCCAGTAAGTCAAACCACCCCACCCACTCCCCCAAAAAAATTATATTTACCAAAAAAGATTTCCCTACTTCAAAATGTACAAATGAACAAAATCATATGTTCATTGCAAATTTAAACACTTTTTATACCCTTATTTTAAAAGACCAGAAAATAGAGAGAATGGTGTTTCTGATTTTAATTTGCATTCATTTTTTAGAAGATATATCAAAATATCTAAAAATAACAAATAAAATAAAAAGTAAATGAATGAAATTTAAGATTGTTTATTTGCCATTTATTCAGTTTAATTTTTTTCTGAATCAAAATATATTAGTAATATGAGTTACTAAAGCCAAAATAACTCAGTAAATATTTCAAATACAAATCATTTCATTATTATCCTTTTTGTCATTAATAACATCATCTTCATCAACTACTGGTATGCTGCCAATTAAATGTTCTACAGTCATTGCCAATAACTACTTCTCTGCTGCATATATTCCAAACAATTTTCAAATCACATAAAATTACTCTTTTGACTAATCATGACTACCTACAGTTCAAATTGTTCATCTATGCAATCTTGTCATTATACAACTGGTACCTTAATGTCAGTGAATTTTCTATTCTTTCACAAATTGACAATACAAAGTAAAACAGCATACGAAGGAAAGCTATGACATTGCTTAAAAATTCAACTACTGATATGGTTCAATATTAAACTACTGATATCAGTGATATGCCTCAGATATTGAATTGTGTATAGTCACTGACATCAACAACTACTGCTCTGCTGCATGTATTCCATTAAAATTTCAAATTACTTAAAATTACTCAACATGACTACCTACACCTACAGTAAAACTTGTTCATCTATACAATCTTGTCAGTAAATTACTGGTACCTCAATATCAGTATATTTTTCATTCTTTCACAATACAAACTGAAACAGCAAATAAAGGAAAGCTTTGATATTGCTTCAAAATAAAATTAATGATGTGCTTTAAAATACACCACTGGCACTGTATGCTGCAGATAATAATAAAATGTTTTTCATACAGTCAAATTTCAAATCACTTAATTTCCTTTAATAAATCTTGGCTACTTTCCTCTTTTTCGAGACAAGGGTTTCCAGTGCTCTCTTCCGAGCTTTTTTTCTCTCCTTCTCTGAATGGGCAGCTCTCTGTGCCTCTGTGGCTTTCTGGACTTTTTCTTTATCCAAAGTGGCTGGACCAGATTTCACAGAACCATAGGCCTCAAGCCTTTCTGCCCTTCTGATTCTCCCTCAGCTTTGATGTATACTTTGAAGGTGCTGATCTAATGTCCTTACACATTCTCTTGTCTACAAACCAAAATGAACATCTTTCCTTTAAAACATTTCAATCGCTGTTGTTTCTTTGGAGTGTAGATAATATTTTATCGTCTGGTATGCACACGAGACCTGCAACGAGACTGCCTCCAAGATGGCGGTCAGATTTTTTTTTCTGCAATAAACATTGAAAAAATAGGGTTTTTATTTCATACTTCTTACTATGTCATACTTGTACGTATTATTATTTAACATCATTTAAACTTGTCTCTGAAATATAAGCTTAGCTTAGTTCTTTTTCATTAGCTAAGACAATTTCTTTCTCCTTGAAACATAATTTCACAAGCTTTCAAAACTGTCATTAATGGTTGTGATCGATGCTTTGGTGCGATGGCCGAGCGCGTTAAGGCATGCGCTCGTAATTTGAGGATCGCTGGTTCGCGCCCGAGTCCCGCCAAACATGCTCGCCCTCCCAGCCGTGGGGGTGTATAATGTTACGGTCAATCCCACTATTCGTTGGTAAAAGAGTAGCCCAAGAGTTGTGGGTGGTGATGACTAGCTGCCTTCCCTCTTGTCTGACACTGCTAAATTAGGGACGGCTAGCGCAGATAGCCCTCGAGTAGCTTTGTGCAAAATTCCAAAACACAAACAAGCTTTGGTGCGTCATCTAGTACCTTTACACGACACAAAAATACTGCCAGATCAGCAGCTTGCTTCTTACTTTGTACTGTTCAAACATACGTAACCTACTGTGTAGGTGATTTTATTATACAGTAAATTATCGAATCATTCAGTTGTGAGTGTTGATAAAAACATGGTCAAAAAAGCGGCAAATTCCTCCAAATTAGAAAGTTGACGTACGTTTTAAATTAGTTACAGGTTTTGTCAAAGATATTATTTGAAATGAACAGAATGTTTCTTATGGTACTTTCGTTACGGCTTTGTCTAGGGAGTTTCAAAATAAAATAAACATTATTATGATAATTTTAATGTTTATTCCTTCGTGAACTGCAATAAATGTTTATTAGAAATAAACAGAATATCGATTCTAAGTTATGTGATTCAAAATTATTGAATATCCTAACCAACCCCTTTACTTCTTTTTCACGAAACTCCGCGAGATGCGTTAGCCTTCCATAACTTAAGAACTATAAAAACACCACCCACCGCCAAATTTTGTGCTACTTTTGCTGAATAATTTTCTAAACTATAATATTTCGACGCCTACACGGCTGAAAAGGTGAATATATTAGGTGATGGGGATTCGAACAGTAGATTGCTATTAAGCGCTTAAACGAACTTAAAAGCTGTGTAAAAACGTGTATCAAAAATAGTCATTTGGTAAAGAAATATGAAAAACATAAAAAAAACTCCTGTGTTTGGGTGTAATAGTTTATGAAAATATCTAGATTTAATTTTAGTTTTAAGCACAACCTCCTTACAATAGTATAGGTATAAAGGTGTTCCTATATATTGGTTTAATTTTTGTTTTAACTACTATACCTGCGGCCCGGCATGGCCAAGCGTGTTAAGGCGTGCGACTTGTAATCTGAGGGTTGCGGGTTCGCATCCCTGTCGCTCGAAACATGCTCGCCTTCCCAGCCGTGGAGGCGTTATAAACTGACGGTCAATCCCACTATGCGTTGGTAAAAGAGTAGCCCATGAGTTGGCGGTGAGTGATAACTAGCTGTCTTCCCTCTAATCTTACACTGCTAAATTAGGGACGGCTAGCACAAATATCCCTTGAATAGCTTTGTGCAAAATTTAAAAGAGCAAACAGACAAACAAGCTATACCTGTACTAATTAATAACTAAACATCTACCTCCAATGCCCCCTACAAATCGGTCCCCGTTTATACTCTCGTCTGTAAGATATGTGTTCGTCAACGGTCACATTCTAACTCTGACTCTTTGTTAACCAAGAAGGTCAAAACGTTTTTCTCTGCTTATTAGTAAATGTTTTAACACCCATACCAGCTGTTCTGAGATATAAATAAATATGACGATTCAATTCATGTAAAGAAAGCTTACATCGTTCTTGAAATTTTCTTAGATATGTATAAAAATTAGAGACAAGTTGGTGGTCGACTCGAACGATCACCACATTCAAGTCTTACAGTTATAACTGTGTGCATCTCTATAAAAGTAACGTCAGCATTTCCCAAAACTCTGTATTTATGAATAGAAATGCAACGTCAGAAGTTACTTTGTATTAAAGCGAGAGTCAATAATCATGGAAATGAGGCATTGTCCTGGACCTTGACAAACTGAAGTCCAGAGCCAGAATAAAGAGTACACTAGTTGTTTTCTCATGTGGACGCTTATTCCTAACCGTGCAGTATTTGAGCTGCTGAAAACCAAGCGAGTGACATAATGTACAACAATTAATAAAAAATCAGATTTTACAGTTTCGACTCTGTCAGAAATACCATCTTTTGTCTGTAAATATGTCGCTCTATAAATTACAAGAAGTCAAATAATATAATCTACGAATAGATGTTGTTTAAGAGAATTCATTTAGTTTGTATTAGAAAAGGCTTCAAAACAGTTAGAACAACTTCTGAATGTATTTACCAAAATCCATAGTTCACTTACAACCAGAGTGTTTTTCATAGTTAGGGGAAACATTGACTTATACAGGGTGTTCGGAAAGTCACTGTGCAGTTTTGAAAGCAGCGATAACAGCATTCATTCAGTCTATTTCAAGCCAGCAACAAATAGCGGTGTTTAGAAACAAAATAAGAAGGATCCAGGCTTGTAATGATGCCAACGGGGGTCACTTTCAACATTGTTTATAACTGTTTGTTTGTGGATTTACAGCGTTAAAATATGAGACTCGGTTCCACGTAGCTTGTAGAGTGAGTATATGCTATTGTTTTTTTTTATTTTGAGCAAAGCTACTCGAGGGCTATCTGCGCTAGCCGTCCCTAATTTTGCAGTGTAAGACTAGAGGGAGGGCAACTAGTCATCACCACCCACCGCCATCTCTTGGGCTACTCTTTTACCAAAATAGTGGGATTGACTGTCACTTTATAACGCCCCCACTACTGAAAGGGCGAGCATGTTCGGTGAGACGTGGATTCGAACCCTCGACCCTTAAATTGTGAGTCGAACACCTTAACCCGCCTGATCATGCCGATCCTGAAGCAGACTCGTTTTTATAGGTAGTAATAAATGTAGTGTGTTGTCAGCGGTTCTGAGAGCAATCGTGGTGTTATTGTTGTGGGTGACAACTGCTAGGAACATAATAACTGAAAACCACTGTGGGTGACAACTGTTAGAAACATATTAACTGAAGGCCATTGTGGGTGACAATTATTAGGAACATGTTAACTGAAGGCCAGTGTTTAGAATGATATATATTGTTATTTTAATTAAGTAATGTTGATTAATTAAAGGGTTTTCTTTTTGGGTTACTTCCCTCCCGGACTTCTTAAGAGGTTTTCTTTCTGGGTTACTTCCCTCCTGGACTCATTAAGGGGTTTTCTTTTTGGGTTATTTCCTTCCTAGGCTCCTCAAGGGGTTTTCTTTTTGGGTTACTTCCCTCCTAGTCTCCTTAAGGGGCTTTCTTTCTGGGTTACTTCCTTCCTAGACTCCTTAAGGGGTTTTCTTTCTGGGTTACTTCCTTCTTAGACTCTTTAAGGCAGGGATTCCCAACCTTTTGGCACTCGCGACCCCTTACCAAAAAATTTGAAACCCATGTGACCCCCTACTTAGGGCTTACTATCAGCAGCTTAATTTTTCTTTTATTTTCTGTGAAGGAGAGGGAAAGAAACATCTAAAATATATATTTAAAAATTCTGTAATTATTTATTAGCAAATTAAATCACATTGGTCCAACCTGAATTCACAAAAAGAACATATATTTCTTAAATTAATATTAACATAGGTTTGAACAGCTATCCAACACAGCCACTGAGATGCCTGATGTTACATTTCAGCAGCAAGCTTTGAAATTCGTGGCTGAGCTTTTGTTAGAGCCAGTCTCATGTCATCTCCAACATTCAATCTGTTCATATTCTTTATTTTTATATTGACAAGAGTGGAAAATCCTGCCTCACACAGGTAGGTAGAAGCAAATGAAACAAGAACACGTAAAGCTATCATGCTGATTTTGGAGTATGACTGATACATGGCGCACCAGAACTGAGTCACGGATTTCACCTTGAAGAGATCACGAGCGGAAGAGTCGTTCCTTAGATCCAGAAATTCATCTTGGATATCATTGGGATGCAGGATACATTAAGTTCAGTATAAAATGGGTTCCTTACTAGGGCCTCCTGTTCCTGTGATAGCTCAGGAAAGTAACGCTCGACTTCCTTTTCTAGAGACTGAAGATGTTCGGTAATCTCATCCTTGAGGAACTGATCCAGTTGGATCTGAGACTCATCCGTCACTCCACAAAGTTTTTCAAACATAGCGATGTTTCCAAGATTGGTTTTCCGACGCCAATTCTGCAGTTTGGAAACAAAGGCCCGAAGACTATCTTGAAAAAGGAGAGCATGTGTTTCCCTTCCTTGAAGCTTCAAATTGAGCTTGTTCAGCTGGTCAAAAATGTCGGCTAGGCCTTTTATTCCATGCTTCATCTTCGAAGTGAGCTACAAGATCTTTTCTTTCTTGAGTCTCCAGGAATAGCTTTATTTCATCTTTCATTTCAAAGACACGATTTTTAACGTTTCCTTTCGACAACCAACGTACTGCTGTGTAGAAGAGAAGGACTTTGTGGTCAGCATTCACGTCTTTGCATAGTTCTTTGAACAGGCGAGTGTTGAGTGCTTAAGTCTTTACATAATTTACAATTTTGATTTCAGATTCAATTACTTCCTGCAGAGAGGCAGGGGGAGTCTTACTGGCGAGATCACATCGGTGAATCATGCAGTGGATGCCCTTTGCTTGAGGTGCTACCTTCTTCACTCCCGACTGGAATCCTGAATTCGATCCCAGCATAGCCGGTGCCTCATCCGTACAAACCCCACACATGTTTTCCCATTGTAGATCTTCGTCTTGAAAAAAAGTTGAAACATTTTCCATGACATCATCAGCTTTTGTTGTGGTTTCAAGTGCACTGCAGAATAAGAATTCGTCTTTGATGTCACCTGAATTACTGTATTTCACGAAGACAAGCAACTAAGAACTTACATCTGTTGACTCGTAGAACTGAAAGGAGAACAAAGAGGAGCCCTTGATTTCAGTCAAAACCTGTTCCTTCACATCCATAGACATTTTAGAAATGCGCCTCTGTATAGTATTATTTGACAGGGATACTTGCTGCATCTTCTTTGCACTGGCTTCTCCAAAAATAAGATTTACTGCTTTCATCATGCAGAGTTTAAGAAATGTTTCTCCAATCGTGTGAGGCTTTTTTTGTTCAGCAATTTCGAATGCAATCTCATATGAAGCTTCCAATACAGCTGCACTCTGCTGCTGAACCAACCCACTTCTATCGATTCTTTGGCTTTTAAGACACCGTTCATGCCGTTTGAAGAAATTCAAACCCTTTTTTACGTGTTCTGGATGTTTCGTCTCGAGATGACGCTTGAGTTTTGATGGTTTCATTGACTCTGCACTCAAGACAGCATGGGATAAAACACTGGTTTCTCGATGCCGTCGTTGGCGAGCACAGTGGTGAAGCCAATGTTGAGGTAGCATTCTGAATATCTGCGCCGTTTAGCCATGGACACAACTCACCTCTGCTGCTTACTTATCTCCTTGTTAGAATAAAATAAAAAATGTTGAATAATGAACGCTTTGGCAACTGTGTATCTTACACTGACTACTTGTGGGGGGTGCAGGTAGAGTAATGATGGGGTAAGTATTGGGAGGGAAGGGAGCGCAGACAGTCGAGTGATTCGTCATCCACCAATCAGCAACGGACCTGGGACTCACGTGTCGACAGCGAGCACATACACATTTAATCACAGCTCAACAGACACACAAGCATACGTACATGCGCGTGCACTCACATACTCCCTACTCACTAGTACACACTTACATACAGTACACATACACATTCACTCACAGGCACGTATACATACACCCATAATATCACCTAATGACATTGAACGAACGAAGCACACATTTTGCTTTGCACCAAAACAAAAAAATGTAAGAGCATGAAAATGTAATTGATGAAATAAAATTAATGTTATCCCAAACTACTTCTAACAAGGCTACACGACCCCCCTGCCGAGCCTTCGCGACCTCCTGGGGGGTTGCGACCCACCGGTTGGGAACCCCTGTCTTAAGGGTTTTTTTCTGGGTTACTTCCTTCCTAGACTCATTAAGGGGTTTTCTTTTTGGGTTATTTCCTTCCTAGGCTCCTCAAGGGGTTTTCTTTCTGGGTTACTTCCTTCCTAGGCTCCTCAAGGGGTTTTCTTTCTGGGTTACTTCCTTCCTAGGCTCCTCAAGGGGTTTTCTTTCTGGGTTACTTCCTTCCTAGGCTCCTCGCTAGTTACTACATTTTTCCATCATGGAGTTTCATTTTTTTTATCATTAATGATAATTGTCGACTGGAATATCTTCACAGCCAGCTGGTTGTGCTTGTCTTATCATTGAAGTCATGTCACTACTAAAGTCGTATCACCGCTGAATTTATATCGCCAGCGAAGTCGTCCCCACCATCTAAATTACGTCATCAATGAAAATGTTTTTCCAACAATGTTGTACTGCCATGTAACAATGTTCCCAGTAAAGCTGTGTCGTCACCGATGTTGTACCGCCATGTAACTTACGTCTCCAATGAAGTTACTTTTCGTTGGTAAAAGAGTAGCCCAAGAGTTGGCGGTGGGTGGTGATGACTAGCTGCCTTCCCTCTAGTCTTACACTGCTAAATTAGGGACGGCTAGCACAGATAGCCCTCGAGTAGCTTTGTGCGAAATTCCAAAACAAACAAACAAACTTATATTACTAACATAGATTATATATTATTGTCTAAATGAAATAATTTATTCATATTACAATTTCCTGAGGAAAGTCTAGAGACATAATTCTGTGTCTAAGAGTTACTCGTGCGTAGAGTTAAAAAATTTACGTTCATAAATATTTAGTACACCCTGGTTAAATATGTCTTCATCGACTATCTTTTTCGCTAAAATATAATAAAAACAAGAGCAGTATAAAATGAAATAACTGGAAGGTTAGGCTTAGCTGCTTCCTGGGTAGAGAAGACAATCATTGCAAAAATTAAAATATGTTTATAAGGGGGAAAATCATATAGAATTTCCTTCCATATTTGTATTCGAATAATGCAAGTTGTTTTGTTAATTCCCTACATTAATTACTTGTAGTCTTCCAACAAAAGGTCAGTTCGAACAAATTTATTTCATGTTTTTATTTAGCCAAGCGCGTAAGGCGTGCGACTCGTAATCCGAGGGTTGTGGGTTCGCGCCAGCGTCGCGCTAAACATGCTCGCTCAGCCGTGGGGCGTATAAAGTGACGGTCAATCCCACTTTTCGTTGGTAAAAGAGTAGTCCAAGAGTTGGCGGTGGGTGGTGATGACTAGCTGCCTTCCCTCTAGTCTTACACTGCTAAATTAGGGACGGCTAGCACAGATAGCCCTCGAGTAGCTTTGTGCGAAATTCCAAAACAAACAATGTTTTTATTTTGTAAAGCATTCATAAACAGCAGCGAGTAATTTGTATTAACTGTGAAACTACTTAGGGATTGACTACAACTCTTATAACCCACTCATGGGTCAAAGTGCGGGGAATATGTTATCGTAACGCAAGAATTCGAGCCGGATTCGCCAACTTCAAAGCTCATAACCCTGATGTGGTATCCAATAAACACCAAAACATGCAGACACGTGCACACATATGTCCATTTATTTGTGATAGTGACACTTAAGGTGCAATAGTTTTGCTAGTTAATTCTTAAAGACACGCTTGAAGTTGTGCAGTTTACGAGCTCATCTTAAAAAAAAATTAATGTTTTAAATTTTACGAACATTGCCTTCCATATCCTAATAATCAGTGGGATAACGGAAATATATTTTCCGTTAAGGAGTGATGGGTATGTGTCTTCCACAACTTAATACCCTGTTAATATATCCTTATGTACGAGAGTTATAGTTAACATTAAATATTTAAATTTGTAAAATATCAGTTAACAGGGTAAATGTATCCGGTTTATTCACCAGATTACGATTCAATCATATATCTCGAACTTTTGGTACAGACAACCAACTTGGTGTTTCTGATTCTAAGTTTGTACAGGAAGTTGCTATTTTGGTTCTGTGGACTTGACAGCAAAGTGTCCGAATTAGGATTGAATCTTAAACTCTGACCAATTGGCAGTCTACTGTCAGGACTGGACCTTGGACTGAGGATGAGATTGTTACTTGAACTAATCACTTTGTGGTTTACATTGAGACCACGAGAGCACGAGAACGTTGTCTTCTGGCGGACGCCTAAAGTACTACCAGACGGCCATTTTTTATCTGTCAGAGAGGCGATGTGGTTACAGCTGACACTGATACCCCTGAACAGTGAAATAGAGCAGTGAGCCTTATTTCTGAAAGCTGAAAAAATTATCTGGGGAGCGTCTTCATGCCCTAGACATTTCATACAGCATCCAAATGTGTCATTTAATGCCTGTCGAAACTTGAGTGACATGATCTGGTAGAGGACTGGGTTGATAGTTGCACTGAGATAATACATCACCTCATATGTCACCTCTGCTAATGGTGTTTTTTGCATGTAGGTGGTTACTAGTCGCTGAGCGTGAAAAGGAGACCAGCAGATGATGAAAGAAACCACGACAGCGATTGAAAAATACGAGAGAAAATCGTTTTTAATTCTTATATCAGATTCCGCCATATTTCAAACCTTTTATAAAATAATTAAGGTAACACTTAGTTGCCAAACTTATGTTAAAGATAGATATAAAATATAAAAGTGAAAAAGTAATTCAAAGTGAAAGAAACTTAAAATATAAAGTAATATTATGGTAAGAACATTAAAACAAAAACTTCCCAGTAGCTCAGTAGTAAACCTAACGATCAATTGAGATTTGGGTATCTACAGCGGATAAACATAAATAGCTAACCGTGTAGCTTCGCGCTTAACAGTAAAATTCGAAATACCAAAATAGTATTCACGTGGTTTGTGTCTACAATCTAATATTTATACATTCTTTAACAACATTTTATATTGTTAACTAATATTTCACAATTTAATACAACCAATTTTAAAATGCAGGCACTGTTTATTGTTCCTGTTTTAGTAATATTAATCCTTGCGTGATACTTTAGTGAAACTCGCTTCTGTGCCCCAAACAATATATTTAATTCATGACACTTGTCACAATACACTAGTATCGTGACTGCTATGTTTACATTTGTCATAATACATCAATATTAGGCTTATTGTGTTCGTACTTTCGATAATGCACTAGTATTAGGCCTTATATGTTTACATTTGTTACAATACACCAGTATTAGGCTTACTATGTTTACATTTGTCATAATACACTAGTATTAGGCCTACTGTGTTTACATTTGTCATAATATACCAGTATTATGTCTGACAACTGAATAGATTGGTCCTAACTATTATATTTAACACGATACAGTTGCTATAATTTAACCTTAACTGAAGTACATGAAGTTATAAAAAACATTTCGGTTCATGACTAATTGAAGAAACAGAAATAACAAGTTAAGTTTGATATAATATTCAAATAATCGATTAATGATAATAACCCTCATACTGACTGATATAATATTTAAATAATCCAGTAGTGACAATAACCTCATACTGACTGATATAATATTTAAATAATCCAGTAATGATAATAACCCTCATACTAACTTTATATTATTTTCCACTGAATTCCAAATGTAAATCATTTTTCAAACATTAATTTAAACGTTAATTTATAATATAAATCATAAATCAAACTGCGATACTTACTATTGTGGACCGGCATGGTCAAACGTGTTACTCATAATCTGAGGGTCGCGGGTTCGCGTCCCAATCGCGTCAAACATGCTCGCCCTTTCAGCCATGGGGCGTTATAATGTGACGGTAAATTCCACTATTTGCTGGTAAAAAAGTTCTGATCTCACCATGAACATAACATGTTCTAGTGGAGTCCCATATACAGTGTAACTGTAAATTTTAGGTTTCAGTTGTACGATCATTTTAGTAACGAATAGAGTCCGGAAAATGATTTCATTTATCGCATTGAATTCAAAGCAAGTAAACGTAATTGTTCTCACAAGTTTTACTTGGATTAAACCACCAAGATAATGAAGAATTAGTGTACTGCGAGTTTCTCTTTCAATATATTTATATATTTAAATTATATATATCTACTAGCTGGAAGTCATACAAATTCATGATTAATGAAAGATTATCTTAGGACATGAAGAGTTGTTTTCCTGATATGTAAATGTAAGAAAAGAAAAAATATCGATAACAACTGCAAAACAGAAATTGTGTAGCTGAAAATGTCTACGTATCTCTTCAACTTCTAATGTCCCATTTGGTGAAGATCCACCAATATGGAGCTAACTATCGGTAAAAAAAATGTAAAAAGAACCAATAAAAACCACAAAATGAAAAAGTAAACGTTTGTATGTTCCCCCCACGAGGACATAGTGAACCTATCAGTTCTAATGAAGATCATACAACAGACAGTACTATTATATTTATATAGATAAGTAGTTAAATACACATACAACAGAGAGAACTGTTATATTTATATAGATAAGTAGTTAAATGGACATACAACAGACAGTACAGATATGTTTATATAGATGTAACATGGAAGAATTAATTTTAATATTTTTAATTAAACCTTTTACAGTTATATAAGTATTTCTATGATGTGATAATGGTTTACAGTTATGTTTTTCGTGGACAGGTGATGGTTTCTATTTTAGAGGTTATATTGAGACTGTCCAAAGCTGGAAAGAGGTGACATGTGGCACTTCTATTCGTCATTACAAACTTGTTTTCAAGTGTACATTATATCTTCATTGTTTTCTTATTTGTTATATATTACACTTTACTATTCTGTCCTTTAAGTGTACTATTACAATTTTTTTCCCATATTTATGGGGCATTAAGAGTTGTTAACAGTCACCATGTACAACCTCATGAACTTATATTAAGGGGTCGCTCAGAACTGTGTCTCACAAACATGTAAAATCAAATATTGAGAGGTCCCTCAGAACTGTGTCTCACAAATACGTAAAATCAAATATTGAGGGGTCGCTCAGATCTACGTCTCACAAATATGTAAAATCAAATATTGAGGGGTCGCTCAGAACTGTGTCTCACAAACATGTAAAATCAAATATTGAGGGGTCCCTCAGAACTGTGTCTCACAAATATGTAAAATCAAATATTGAGGGGTCCCTCAGAACTGTGCCTCACAAATACGTAAAATCAAATATTGAGGGGTCCCTCAGAACTGTGTCTCACAAACATGTAAAATCAAATATTGAGGGGTCCCTCAGAACTGTGTCTCACAAATATGTAAAATCAAATATTGAGGGGTCCCTCAGAACTGTGTCTCACAAATACGTAAAATCAAATATTGAGGGGTCCCTCAGAACTGTGTCTCACAAATATGTAAAATCAAATATTGAGAGGTCCCTCAGAACTGTGTCTCACAAATACGTAAAAGGACATACAAAGCCTAAGCATATGGCATATACGGCACCATTATAAGAGACTTAACAATATAATAATAGGCTGTGCTGTTGAATCTTGTATAGGTGAAATTGCCGTCCATAATAAAGGATGAGATGTATAAAAATATATTTAAAAATCCCTGTTTAGTTCTCCTTGTTGATGATGAAAGTTTTGTGAAATATTCAATATTAAATGAACGTGGACGTTTTTTTCTTGTCCAACATAATTTATAAACGTATTACCATGGCTTTCCAAATTGGGACATTGTCTCGACTAAAATCACATGTTATACTTTCTGGAGATTAATTACAACTGAACCTCATAAATAGGTAAAGGACTAAACTCTCCAAACATATTATTATCAAACCAGAATAATAAGAGTCCGAACAATATATTAACCTGTTTCATACAGTGTATTTCAACAAACATTTTAAGATAAAGTTTTGAGACAGTATAAAACCTGGTCCATCTCAGATGTCCCAACCTCTAGACTAAACTAATTGAAAGACTTAAAGCCACTTCATTTACTTATTAAGCTTTCTCTTAAAGGAAATAAATTTGCTGCATCCACAACATTCAGTTTAAGAGATTTCAACTTTCCCACATGACAACCCCTCCATCCCAAGCAGCATTTTACTAATACTTTATCTCTGAATCCTTACCAACGACTCAATGCTCGTAGGAATAAGACAAGAAGCCCAAGACTGAACACAGTACTCAAAACTTGAGCTATCCAATTACCTATGCAATAAAATTATAATACCTTCAGTCTTGTATCAATATGTTTGTAGATGGAACTCAAAATCTTATTTACCCAACTATTAACAACAACACACTTGTATGGCTTAAGAGACTGATGAACTATTATAAAAAGATCTCTTTCTTTCATGTAATTGTTGTTGCTAGTCTCATCAAAATTATAATTTATATTATAGAATTTAATTGACAAGAAGAATTATATTCCTTACTCTGTTTCTTACTACACAATCTGCGATCAATTTATTTATGTTATCCGATGGTTGTCCCAGTTGTATATAGAAGTTTAAATTACTGTCTATTTTTCGTCAAAGTCCACAGAAACGGGTTAAATTACTATAGAGCAACTTTCAGCACGACAAACTATTCTCTTTTTTCTGTTAAACTATGAAACTCAATTTAAAATGTCCCCTATTTTGACGAACTTTTCTTTTCTTTTGACTGCACTCTTCTTGACTTAACTTTATTTCAATTCATTAACTGAAGTTTAATTGCACTCGTTTAAGTGTCTACATTTATACGTAACTCGGTATGACCAGGTGGTCAGGGCTCTGGACTCGTAACGGTAAAATTTACTGTTTTCATGTTGCTATACCTATATCTGAAGCTACATATATCAGTGAAGACATGGTAATAATGTCTGCACTCGTGTGAACGTAACTCACCTTATTTGGACAGGTTAGTGACTGGACATGAAAAATGGATATATTATAAAAATGTTAAGAGCCGCACACAATGACTCAGTTCAAGTAAACACACCAACAGTTTTGATCTAATCTTATTGCACAAATATATATTCATGATTTCAATTATTCGTATCAATAAATAATCTGAAAATGTGAATATAGTCTCTTTGAATCTCTTCTGAATAAAATGCTTCAACAATATCCTGACCATAACTGATGTTTTAGACTACATGGAATCAGATATTACTGTTATATCATTTAAATGTGTCATTATATCTGTGATCTGTAAAGACAGTTCTGAGTTATGACGGTAAGTATTTTGCATAAAGAAAACCAAATAATTCTACTTTTGAACTTACAAACAGAAGGACCAATAAATACGTTTATTTATAGTTATTTATATATACACTAGATTATACACATAAAATTTGAATAGAGTTTTGGTAATGTCAATTTTCAGCTTTGCTTTACATCAGTAGTGTCAATATTTTTTATAGAAAAAGTTATTGTACGTTGATTGTGAATTTATGAAAACTTAATATTTCTTATACACCGTAAATATATTTTCGATAGATGTCATTTCTCGTAAGATGGCTTTACTGTTCAGTTTCTGCCGACACTAGCTCCACCTACCCAAGGTTTCAACAGGAAAGTGACTACTTCTACTGTCGCAGCCGCTTCCCAGAAAAGAAGTACCAGAAGTGTGAGTCGATATTACGATATCTTACCTAAACTCACACTGACTTGGTTGGGGAATCAATGAAGAGCACCCTTCGGAAAGTGTCCAAAGGCATCTCTATTGGAGGGCAACATCCCAACCCAGAGAAAAAACACATGTGAGACAACACTCGTAACCAGACACAGTTTTCCCCAATGTTGACAGTAAGTTTCACTAAACTGAGTGTCAAAATGAGAATGACATCCATAATTGTAGATATGATGGTTGGTCCACCTTTCCCATGGTAATGTGTGATATCCTCGCCAACACAGTGCATCTAGACTAGTCTATCTCCTTCCTGTACCAGACCACTTGGGAATCAACCTTTTGAAGAAGATATGAAAGGGGTTTCTTAACCAACGAATACTATTTGGTTGGTCCAGTATTTTTCTAAAACCAGTTTTACCACAAACTAACCAGTAGGAGATTGTACCCGTCAGTTATAACATTCTCTATTATAGTATAGTATAGGAAAAATGATATATAGAAATGAAAAGTAAATAAGCTACATGTACAGTTAATCCAAAAGCAACGTTTAAAACCGGAGAGAGGTGATAGTTGGATGATAATTTGACACTGAGTCTGATGAATTAGTGATATCTGAGGGGATGTACTAAAAGATAAGTTAGTACTTATATATAATATAAGAATATTAAGATGTTCTCAATAATGATAACACGACACCAGGTGAACAATCAGAGTTTGTAAAGTTGTTGAAAGTAATGATGATAATTGAGGTGAACCATCACAGTGTATTAAGTTGTTGTTAGTAATGATGATTCGAAACCAGGTGAACCATCACAGTATATTAAGTTGTTGTTAGTAATGATGATACGACAACATGTGAACCATCAGAGTATATTCAGTTGTTGATAGTAATGATGATATAACACCAGGTGAACCATCACAGTATATTAAGTTTTTGTTAGTAATGGTGATACGACACAAGGTAAACATCACAGTATATTAAGTTGTTCTTAGTAATGATGATACGACACCAAGTGAATCATCACAGTATATTAAATTTTTGTTAGTAATGATGATACGACACCAGGTGAACCATCACAGTATGTAAAGTTGTTGAAAGTAATGATGATAATCGAGGTGAACCATCACAGTGTATTAAGTTGTTGTTAGTAATGATGATTCGACACCAGGTTAACCATCACAGTGTATTCAATTGTTGTCAGTATTGGTGATACGACTCAAGGTAAATCATCACAGTATATTAAATTATTGTTAGTAATGATGATACGACACCAGGTGAACCAACACAGTATATTCAGTTGTTGATAGTAATGATGATATAACACCAGGTGAACCATCACAGTATATTAAGTTGTTGTTAGTAATGGTGATACGACACAAGGTGAACCATCACAGTATGTTAAGTTGTTAAAAGTAATGATGATACAACAGCAGGTGATTCATCGCAGTATATTAAGTTTTTATTAGTAATGATCATACGACACCAGGTGAACCATCACAGTATATTAAGTTGTTGTTAGTAATGATGATATGACACCACTTGTACCACAACACTATATTAAGTTGTTGTTAGTAATATTCAAAGGACACAAGGTGAATCAACACAGTATATAATTTATTTTTATTAATGATGATACGCCACGAGATGAACCATCACAGTATTTTAAATTGTTGTTAGTAATGGTGATACGACACAAGGTAAACCATCACAGTGTATAAAGTTGTTGTTAGTAATGATGATTCGACAACAGGTGAACCATCACAGTATATTAAGTTGTTTTTAGTAATGATGATACGACAACAGAAGAACCATCACAGTATATTAAGTTGTTGTTATTAATAATGATACGACACCAGGTGAACCATCATAGTATATTAAGTTGATGATAGTAATGGTAATACGAAACGAGGTGAACCATCATAGTGTGTAAAGTTATTGAAAGTAATGATGATAAACGAGGTGAACCATCACAGTTTCTTCAGTTTTTGTTAGTAATGATGATACGATACCAGGTGAGCCATCACAGTATATTAAGTTGTGGTTAGTGATGATAATACGACGCCAGATGAACAATAACAGTATATTAAGTTGTTGTTAGTAAAAATGATACGACACAAGGTAAATTATAACAGTATATTAAGTTGTTGTTGAAATGATGATACGACACCGGTGAACCATCACAGTATGTAAAGTTACTGAAAGTAATGATGATACATAAGGCGAACCATCACAGAGTATTAAGCTGTTGTTAGTAATTATAATACGGCAGCAGGTGAATCATCACAGTGTATTAAGTTGTTCTCAGTAATGATAATACGACACCAAGTAAACCATAACATTTTATTAAGTTGTTGTTAGAAATGAAAATACGATACAAGGTGAACCATCACAGTGTATTAAGTTGTTGTTAGTAATAATAATACGACACATGGTCAACCATCACAGTGTATTAAGTTGTTGTTAGTAATGATGATTCGACACCAGGTGAACCATCACAGTATATTAAGTTGTTCTTAGTAATGATGATACGACAACAGAAGAACCATCACAGTATATTAAGTTGTTGTTATTAATAATGATACGACACCAGGTGAACCATCATAGTATATTAAGTTGATGATAGTAATGGTAATACGAAACGAGGTGAACCATCATAGTGTGTAAAGTTGTTGAAAGTAATGATGATAAACGAGGTAAACCATCACAGTTTCTTCAGTTGTTCTTAGTAATGATCATACGACACCAGGTGTCGTATTATCATTACTAACAAAAACTTAATATACTATGATTGTTCACCTGCTTTAGTATCATCATTACTATTAACAACTTAAAATACTATGATGTTTCAACTGGTGTGGTATAATCATTACTAACAACAACTTGATATACAGTGATGTTTCACCTTGTATCGTATCATCATTACTACCAACAACTTAATGTACTGTGATGGTTATCTTGGTGTCGTATCATCATTACTAACAATTACTTAATACACTGTGATGGTTCACCTTTTGTCCTATTATCATTACTAACAGAAACTTAATATACTGTGATGATTCACTTGCTGTCGTATTATCATTACTAACAACAGCTTAATACACTGTGATGGTTCGCCTCGTGTATCATCATTACTTTCAAGAACTTTACACACTGAGAACATTTTAGTATACTATGATGGTTCACCTGGTGTCGTATCATCAATACTAACAACAACGTAATATACTGTGATGTTTCATTTGGTGTCGTATCATCATTACTAACAACAACTTAATATACTGTGATGGTTCACCTGGTGTTATATCATCATTACTATCAACAACTGAATATACTGTGATGGTTCACCTGGTGTCGTATCATCATTACTAACAAAAACTTAATATACTGTGATCGTTTACCTTGAGTCGTATCACCTATTTTAACAACAAATGAATACACTGTGATGGTTAACCTGGTGTCGAATCATCATTACTAACAACAAGTTAATACACTGATGGCTCACCTCGATTATCATCATTACTTTTAACAACTTTACATACTGTGATGGTTCACCTTGTGTCGAATCATCATTACTAACAAAAATTTAATAAACTTTGATGATTCACCTGGTGTCGTATCATCATTACTTACAACAACTTAATTTACTGTGATGTTTCACCTAGTTTCGTATAATCATTACTAACAACAACTTAATATACTGTGATGTTTACCTTGTGTGGTATCACCATTACTAACAAGAAATTAATATACTGTTATGGTTCACCTGCTATCGTATCATCACTACTAACAACAACTTAATATACGGTGATGGTTTACCCTGTGTCGTATTACAATTACTAACAACAACTTAAAATACTGTGATGGTTCACCTGGTGTCGTATCATCATTACTTTCAACAACTTAAAAGACTGTGATGGTTCACCTGGTGTCGTTTTAACATTACTAACAACAACTTAATATAGTGTTGTGGTACAACTGGTGTCATATCATCATTACTAACAACATCGTAATATACTGTGATGGTTCACCTGGTGGCGTATAATCATTAATAACAAAAATTTAATAATCTTTGATTATTCACCTACTGTGGTATCATCATTACTAACAACATCTTAATTCACTGTGATGGTTCACCTGGTGTATCATAATTACTTTCAATAACTTTACACACTGTTATGATTCACCTTGTGTCGTATTATCATTACTAATAAAAACTTAATATAGCATGATGGTTCACTTGATTTCGTATCATCATTACTAAGAAAAATTTAATATACTGTTAATGATTCACCTTGTGTCGCATTATCATTCTAACAACAGCTTAATATACTGTGATGAATCACTTCGTGTATCATCATTACTTTCAACTACTTTACACACTCTGATGGTTCACCTGGTTTCGTATAATCATTACTGAGAACAACTTAATATACTATGGTTGTTGACCTGGTGTCGTATCATTATTACTAACAACAACTTAATATACTTTGATGGTTCGCCTGGTGTCGTTTCATCATTACTAACAACAACGTAATATGCTGTGATGGATTATCTTTTGTCATAATACCATTACTAACAACAACTTAAGATACTGTGATTGTTCACCTGGTGGCGTATCATCATTACTAACAACAATTTAATATACTGTGATTGTTTACCTTGTGTCGTATCACCATTACTAATAACAACTTAAAATACTGTGATGGTTAGCCTGGTGTCGTATCATCATTAATAACAACAACTTAATATAGCATGATGGTTCACCTGGTTTCGTATCAAGAATACTAAGAAAAATTTAATATACTGTGATGATTCATTTTGTGTCGTATTATCAATACTCACAAAAACTTAATATACTGTGATGGTTCACCTTGTGTCGAATCATCATTACTAAAAAATATTTAATACAATGTAATGGTTCACGTTGTGTCGTATTATCATTACTAACAAAAAATTAATATACTAATTTTTCACCTGATATGGTATCATCATTACTTTCAACAACTTAAAACACTGTAATGGTTTACCTGGTGTCATATAATCATTACTAACAATAGCTTAATACACTGTGATGGTTCGCCTCGTGTATCATAATTACTTTCAATAACTTTACACATTGTGATGGTTTACCTTGTGCCGTATTATCATTTTTAACAAAAACTTAATATACTGTGATAATTCACCTGCATTCGTATCATCATTACTAGCAACAACTTAATACACTGTAATGGTTCATCTGGTCTCGGATTATCATTACTAACGACAGCTTAATATACTGTGATGGTTCACCTCGAATATCATCATTACTTTCAACAACTTTACACACTCTGATGGTTTAACTGGTGTCGTATTATCATTACTGAGAACAACTTAATATACTATGGTTGTTGACCTTGTGTCGTATCATTATTACTAACAACAAGGTAATATACTGTGATGGTTTACCTTGTGTCGTATCACAATTATTAACAACAACTTGAAATCCTGTGATGGTTCACCTGGTGGCGTATCATCATTAATAAAAAAAAAATTATATACTGTGATCATTCACCTGGTGTCGTTTTAATATTACTAACAAAACTTAATATAGTGTTGTGGTACAACTGGTGTCATATCATCATTACTAACAACAACTTTATATACTGTGATGGTTCACCTGGTGTCGTATGATCATTAACTACAGAAACTTAATATACTGCGATGATTCACCTGCAGTAGTATCATCATTTCTATTAACAACTTAAAATACTGTGATGTTTCTCCTGGTGTGGTAAAATCATTACTAACAACAACTTAATATACTGTGATGGTTTACCTTGAGTCGTAACTCGAATACTAACAACAAATGAATACACTATGATGGTTCTCCTCGATTATCATCATCACTAACAACAATTTAAAATACTGTGATGGTTCACCTGCTGTCGTATCATCATTAATAACAACAACTTAATATAGCATGATGGTTCATTTGGTTTCGTATCATCCTTACTAACAAAAATTTAATATACTGTGATGATTCACCTTGTGTCGTATTATCATTACTCACAAAATCTTTATATTCTGTGATGATTCACCTGGTGTCGTTTCATCATTACTAAAAACAATTTAATAACCTGTAATGGTTCACCTTGTGTCCTATTATCATTACTAACAAAATAGTAATATACTATGATTTTTCTCCTGATGTCGTATCATCATTACTTTCAACAACTTAAAACACTGTGACGGTTCACTTGGTGTCATATTATCATTACTAACAACAGCTTAATACACTGTGATGGTTTGCCTCGTGTATCATAATTACTTTCAATAATTTTACACACTATGATGGTTCACCTTGTGTCGTATTTTCATTACTAATAAAAACTTAATATACTGTGATAATTCACCTGCATTCGTATAATCATTACTACGAATAACCTTATACACTTTAATGGTTCATCTGATGTCGTATTATCATTACTAACAACAGCTTAATATACTATGATGGTTCACCTCGTGTATCATCATTACTTTCAACAACTTTACACACTCTGATGGTTCACCTGGTGTCGTATTGTCATTAGTGAGAATAATTTAATATCTTATGGTTGTTGACCTGATGTCGTATCATTATTATTAAGAACAACTTAATATACTTTGATGGTTCACCTGGCGTCCTTTCATCATTACTAACAATAACGTAATATACTGTGATGGTTTACCTTCTGTCGTATCACCATTACTAACAACAACATAAAATACTGTGATGGTTCACCTGGTGGAGTATCATCATTAATAACAAAAACTTAATATACTGTGATGATTCACCTGGTGTCGTTTCAACATTACTAACAAAAACTTAATAAACTTCGATGATTCACCTGCTGTAGTATCATCATTATTATTAACAACTTAACATACTTTGACGTTTCACCTGGTGTGGTATAATCATTACTAACAACAACTTAATATACTGTTATGGTTGACCTGTTGTCGTATCATCTTTACTAACAACAACTAAATATACTGTGATGATTCACCTGGTATCATTTGAACATTAATAACAACAATTTAATATAGTGTTGTGGTACACTAGGTGTCATATCATCATTACTACCAACAACTTAATACACTGTGACGTTTCACCTGGTGTCGTATTATCAATACTAACAATAATTTCATATACTGTTATGGTTCACCTGATATCGTATCATCATTTTCAAGAACAACTTAATATAGTGTGATGGCTCACCAGGTGTCGTATCATCACTACTGACAAAAACTTCATATTATGTGATGATTCACCTGCTGTCGTATCATTATTACTAACAACAACTTAATATACTGTGATGGTTCACCTGGTGTCGTATCATCATTACTAACAACAACTAAATATACTATGATGGTTCAACTATTGTCGTATTATCATTACTAACAACAACTTGATATTCTGTTATGGTTTACCTTCTGTCGTAACATCATTACTAACAACAACTAAATATACTATAATGGTTCAACTGGTGTGTTATTATAAGTACTAACAACAACTTAATACACTGTGATTGTTCACCTGGTATCGTATCATCATTACTAACAACAATTTAATTCACTGTGATGGTTCATCTTGTGGTATATTATCGTCACTAACAACAACTTACATATTGTAATGGATCACCTGGTGTTGTATCATCATTACTAACCACATTAATATACTGTGATGGTTCATCTGGTGTCGTATCATCATTACTAACAACAACTAAATATACTGTGATGGTTCACCTAGTGTGTTATTATCATTACTAACAACAACTTAATACACTGTGATGGTTCACCTGGTGTCCTATCATCATTACTAACAACAATTTAATTCACTGTGATGGTTCACCTTGTGGTATATTATCGTCACTAACAACAACTTACATATTGTAATGGATCACCTGGTGTCGTAACATCATTACTAACAACAACTAAATATACTATGATGGTTCACCTGGTGTGTTATTATAAGTACTAACAACAACTTAATACACTGTGATTGTTCACCTGGTGTCGTGTTATCATTATTAACAACAACTTAATACACTGTGATGGTTCACCTCGTGTATCATAAATTCTTTCAACAACTTTACACACTCTGTTGGTAAACCTGGTGTCGTATTTTAATTACTAGAACCACATAATATACTATTATGGTTGACCTGGTGTTGTATCATTATTACCAACAACAACTTAATATACTATTATGGTTCACGTGGTTTCGTATTATCATTACTAACAAAAATTTAATACACTGTGATGATTCACCTGGTATCGTTTTAACATTAATAACAACAATTTAATCTAGTGTTGTGGTACACTAGGTGTCATATCATCATTACTACAAACAACTTAATATACTGTGATTGTTCACCTGGTGTCTTATGATCATTACTTACAAAAACTTAAAATTCTGTGAAGACTCACCTGTAGTCGTATCATCATTACTATTAACAACCTAACATACTGTGATGTTTCACCTGGTGTTATATAATCATTACTAACAACAACTTAATATACTGTGATGGTTTATTTTGTATCGTATCATCATTACTAACAACAATTTAATATACTGTGATGGTTCACTTGGTGTCGAATCATCATTACTAACAACAACTTAATGTCTCTGAAGGTTCTCCTTGTTTCGTATCATAATTACCATCCACAACTTGATATACTGTAATAGTTCAACTGGTGTCGTATGATTATTACTAAAAACAACTAAATATACTATGATGGTTCAACTGGTGTCGCATTATCATTACCAACAACAACTTAATAAACTGTGATGGTACACCTGGTGTCGTATCATCATTACTTTCAACACCTTTACACACGGTGATGTTTCATCTCGTGTCGTATTATCATTACTGAGTACAACTTAATATACTATGATGGTTCACATGTTTCGTATCATCATTACTAACAAAAACTTAATATCCTGTGATCATTCAACTTCTGTCGTATTACCATTACTAACATCAACATAATATACTGTGATGATTCAAGTGTTTTTAGTAATGATGATACGACACCAAATGAACTATCATACTATACTAAAATGTTCTCAGTAATGATAATACGACACCAGGTGAACCATCATGCTATATTAAGTTCTTGTTATTAATTATGATACGACACCAGGTAAACCATCACAGAATATTAAGTTGTTGTCAGTAATGATAACACGACACCAGTTGAACAATCACAGTTTGTAAAGTTGTTGAAAGTAATGATGATAATCGAGGTGAACCATCACAGTATATCAAGTTGTTGTTAGTAATGATGATACGACAACATGTGAACCATCAGAGTATATTTAGTTGTTGATAGTAATGATGATATAACACCAGGTGAACCATTACAGTATATTAAGTTCTTGCTAGTAATGGTGATACGACACAAGGTAAACATCACTGTATATTAAGTTGTTGTTAGTAATGATTATACGACACTAGGTAAAACATCACAGTAAATTAAGTTGTTGTAAGTAATGATGATAAGACACCAGGTGAATCATCACAGTATATTAAATTTTTGTTAGTAATGATGATACGACACCAGGTGAACCATCACAGTATATTAAGTTGTTGTCAGTAATGATAACACGACACCAGGTAAACCATAACAGTATGTAAAGTTGTTGAAAGTAATGATGATAATCGAGGTGAACCATCACAGTGTAATAAGTTGTTGTTAGTAATGATGATTCGACACCAGGTTAACCATCACAGTATATTAAGTTTTTGTTAGTAATGATGATTCGACACCAGGTGAACCATCACAGTATATTCAGTTGTTGATAGTAATGATGATATAACACCAGGTGAAGCATCACAGTATTTTAAGTTGTTGCTAGTAATGGTGATACGAAACAAGGTAAACCACCACAGTACATTAAGTTGTTGTGAGTAATGATGATACGACACCAAATGAAACATCACAGTATATTACGTTGTTGTTAGTATTGATGATACGACACCAGATGAACCATCATAGTATACTAAATAGTTCTCAGTAATGATAATACGACACCAGGTGACTATCACACTGTGTAAATTTCTTGAAAGTAATGAAGATACACGAGGCGAACTATGACAGTGTATTAAGCTGTTGTTAGTAATGATAATACGACAGCAGGTGAATCATCACAGTATATTAAGTTTCTGTTAGTAATGATAATAGGACACAAGGTGAACCATCACAGTGTATTAAGTTATTGTTAGTAATGATGATACGACACCTAGAAAACCATCACAGCACATTAAGTTGTTGTTAGTAATGATGATACGACACCTAGAAAACCATCACAGCACGTTAAGTTGTTGTTAGTAATGATGATACGATACAAGGTGAAAAATCACAGTAAATTAAGTTGTTGTAAGTAATGATGATACGACACCAGGTGAATCATCACAGTATATTAAATTTTTGTTAGTAATGATGATACGACACCAGGTGAACCATCACAGTATATTAAGTTGTTGTCAGTAATGATAACACGACACCAGGTAAACCATCACAGTATGTAAAGTTGTTGAAAGTAATGATGATAATCGAGTTGAACCATCACAGTGTATTAAGTTGTTGTTAATAATGATGATTCGACACCAGGTTAACCATCACAGTATATTAAGTTTTTGTAGTAATGATGATTCGACAGCACGTGAATCATCAAAGAACATTAAATTTTGTTATTAATGATGTTACCTCACGAGGTGAACAATCACACTATTTTAAGGTGTTGTTAGTAATGATGATTCGACACCAGGTGAACCATCACAGTATATTCAGTTGTTGATAGTAATGATGATATAACACCAGGTGAACCATCACAGTATTTTAAGTTGTTGCTAGTAATGGTGTTACGAAACAAGGTAAACCACCACAGTACATTAAGTTGTTGTGAGTAATGATGATACGACACCAAATGAAACATCACTGTATATTACGTTGTTGTTAATATTGATGATACGACACCAGATGAACCATCATAGTATACTAAATAGTTCTCAGTAATGATAATACGACACCAGGTGACCATCACAGGGTGTAAATTACTTGAAAGTAATGAAGATACACGAGGCGAACTATGACATTGTATTAAGCTGTTGTTAGTAATGATAACACGACACCAGGTAAACCATCACAGTATGTAAAGTTGTTAAAAGTAATGATGATAATCGAGGTGAACCATCACAGTATGTAAAGTTGTTAAATGTAATGATGAAAATCGAGGTGAACCATCACAGTGTATTAAGTTGTTGTTAGTAATGATGATTCGACACCAGGTTAACCATCACAGTATATTAAGTTTTTGTTAGTAATGATGATTCGATACCAGGTGAACCATCACAGTATATTCAGTTGTTGATAGTAATGATGATGTAACACCAGGTGAACCATCACAGTATTTTAAGTTGTTGTTAGTAATGGTGTTACGAAACAAGGTAAACCACCACAGTACATTAAGTTGTTGTGAGTAATGATGATACGACACCAAATGAAACATCACAGTATATTACGTTGTTGTTAGTATTGATGATACGACACCAGATGAACCATCATAGTATACTAAATAGTTCTCAGTAATGATAATACGACACCAGGTGACTATCACACTGTGTAAATTTCTTGAAAGTAATGAAGATACACGAGGCGAACTATGACAGTGTATTAAGCTGTTGTTAGTAATGATAATACGACAGCAGGTGAATCATCACAGTATATTAAGTTTCTGTTAGTAATGATAATAGGACACAAGGTGAACCATCACAGTGTATTAAGTTATTGTTAGTAATGATGATACGACACCTAGAAAACCATCACAGCACATTAAGTTGTTGTTAGTAATGATGATACGACACCTAGAAAACCATCACAGCACATTAAGTTGTTGTTAGTAATGATGATACGATACAAGGTGAAAAATCACAGTAAATTAAGTTGTTGTAAGTAATGATGATACGACACCAGGTGAATCATCATAGTATGTTAAATTTTTGTTAGTAATGATGATACGATACAAGGTGAAAAATCACAGTAAATTAAGTTGTTGTAAGTAATGATGATACGACACCAGGTGAATCATCACAGTATATTAAATTTTTGTTAGTAATGATGATACGACACCAGGTGAACCATCACAGTATATTAAGTTGTTGTCAGTAATGATAACACGACACCAGGTAAACCATCACAGTATGTAAAGTTGTTGAAAGTAATGATGATAATCGAGTTGAACCATCACAGTGTATTAAGTTGTTGTTAGTAATGATGATTCGACACCAGGTTAACCATCACAGTATATTAAGTTTTTGTAGTAATGATGATTCGACAGCACGTGAATCATCAAAGAACATTAAATTTTTGTTATTAATGATGTTACCTCACGAGGTGAACAATCACAGTATTTTAAGGTGTTGTTAGTAATGATGATTCGACACCAGGTGAACCATCACAGTATATTCAGTTGTTGATAGTAATGATGATATAACACCAGGTGAACCATCACAGTATTTTAAGTTGTTGCTAGTAATGGTGTTACGAAACAAGGTAAACCACCACAGTACATTAAGTTGTTGTGAGTAATGATGATACGACACCAAATGAAACATCACTGTATATTACGTTGTTGTTAATATTGATGATACGACACCAGATGAACCATCATAGTATACTAAATAGTTCTCAGTAATGATAATACGACACCAGGTGACCATCACAGGGTGTAAATTACTTGAAAGTAATGAAGATACACGAGGCGAACTATGACATTGTATTAAGCTGTTGTTAGTAATGATAACACGACACCAGGTAAACCATCACAGTATGTAAAGTTGTTAAAAGTAATGATGATAATCGAGGTGAACCATCACAGTATGTAAAGTTGTTAAATGTAATGATGAAAATCGAGGTGAACCATCACAGTGTATTAAGTTGTTGTTAGTAATGATGATTCGACACCAGGTTAACCATCACAGTATATTAAGTTTTTGTTAGTAATGATGATTCGATACCAGGTGAACCATCACAGTATATTCAGTTGTTGATAGTAATGATGATATAACACCAGGTGAACCATCACAGTATTTTAAGTTGTTGTTAGTAATGGTGTTACGAAACAAGGTAAACCACCACAGTACATTAAGTTGTTGTGAGTAATGATGATACGACACCAAATGAAACATCACAGTATATTACGTTGTTGTTAGTATTGATGATACGACACCAGATGAACCATCATAGTATACTAAATAGTTCTCAGTAATGATAATACGACACCAGGTGACTATCACACTGTGTAAATTTCTTGAAAGTAATGAAGATACACGAGGCGAACTATGACAGTGTATTAAGCTGTTGTTAGTAATGATAATACGACAGCAGGTGAATCATCACAGTATATTAAGTTTCTGTTAGTAATGATAATAAGACACAAGGTGAACCATCACAGTGTATTAAGTTATTGTTAGTAATGATGATACGACACCTAGAAAACCATCACAGCACATTAAGTTGTTGTTAGTAATGATGATACGACACCTAGAAAACCATCACAGCACATTAAGTTGTTGTTAGTAATGATGATACGATACAAGGTGAAAAATCACAGTAAATTAAGTTGTTGTAAGTAATGATGATACGACACCAGGTGAATCATCACAGTATATTAAATTTTTGTTAGTAATGATGATACGACACCAGGTGAACCATCACAGTATATTAAGTTGTTGTCAGTAATGATAACACGACACCAGGTAAACCATCACAGTATGTAAAGTTGTTGAAAGTAATGATGATAATCGAGTTGAACAATCACAGTGTATTAAGTTGTTGTTAATAATGATGATTCGACACCAGGTTAACCATCACAGTATATTAAGTTTTTGTAGTAATGATGATTCGACAGCACGTGAATCATCAAAGAACATTAAATTTTTGTTATTAATGATGTTACCTCACGAGGTGAACAATCACACTATTTTAAGGTGTTGTTAGTAATGATGATTCGACACCAGGTGAACCATCACAGTATATTCAGTTGTTGATAGTAATGATGATATAACACCAGGTGAACCATCACAGTATTTTAAGTTGTTGCTAGTAATGGTGTTACGAAACAAGGTAAACCACCACAGTACATTAAGTTGTTGTGAGTAATGATGATACGACACCAAATGAAACATCACTGTATATTACGTTGTTGTTAATATTGATGATACGACACCAGATGAACCATCATAGTATACTAAATAGTTCTCAGTAATGATAATACGACACCAGGTGACCATCACAGGGTGTAAATTACTTGAAAGTAATGAAGATACACGAGGCGAACTATGACATTGTATTAAGCTGTTGTTAGTAATGATAACACGACACCAGGTAAACCATCACAGTATGTAAAGTTGTTAAAAGTAATGATGATAATCGAGGTGAACCATCACAGTATGTAAAGTTGTTAAATGTAATGATGATAATCGAGGTAAACCATCACAGTGTATTAAGTTGTTGTTAGTAATGATGATTCGACACCAGGTTAACCATCACAGTATATTAAGTTTTTGTTAGTAATGATGATTCGATACCAGGTGAACCATCACAGTATATTCAGTTGTTGATAGTAATGATGATGTAACACCAGGTGAACCATCACAGTATTTTAAGTTGTTGTTAGTAATGGTGTTACGAAACAAGGTAAACCACCACAGTACATTAAGTTGTTGTGAGTAATGATGATACGACACCAAATGAAACATCACAGTATATTACGTTGTTGTTAGTATTGATGATACGACACCAGATGAACCATCATAGTATACTAAATAGTTCTCAGTAATGATAATACGACACCAGGTGACTATCACACTGTGTAAATTTCTTGAAAGTAATGAAGATACACGAGGCGAACTATGACAGTGTATTAAGCTGTTGTTAGTAATGATAATACGACAGCAGGTGAATCATCACAGTATATTAAGTTTCTGTTAGTAATGATAATAGGACACAAGGTGAACCATCACAGTGTATTAAGTTATTGTTAGTAATGATGATACGACACCTAGAAAACCATCACAGCACATTAAGTTGTTGTTAGTAATGATGATACGACACCTAGAAAACCATCACAGCACATTAAGTTGTTGTTAGTAATGATGATACGATACAAGGTGAAAAATCACAGTAAATTAAGTTGTTGTAAGTAATGATGATACGACACCAGGTGAATCATCATAGTATGTTAAATTTTTGTTAGTAATGATGATACGATACAAGGTGAAAAATCACAGTAAATTAAGTTGTTGTAAGTAATGATGATACGACACCAGGTGAATCATCACAGTATATTAAATTTTTGTTAGTAATGATGATACGACACCAGGTGAACCATCACAGTATATTAAGTTGTTGTCAGTAATGATAACACGACACCAGGTAAACCATCACAGTATGTAAAGTTGTTGAAAGTAATGATGATAATCGAGTTGAACCATCACAGTGTATTAAGTTGTTGTTAGTAATGATGATTCGACACCAGGTTAACCATCACAGTATATTAAGTTTTTGTAGTAATGATGATTCGACAGCACGTGAATCATCAAAGAACATTAAATTTTTGTTATTAATGATGTTACCTCACGAGGTGAACAATCACAGTATTTTAAGGTGTTGTTAGTAATGATGATTCGACACCAGGTGAACCATCACAGTATATTCAGTTGTTGATAGTAATGATGATATAACACCAGGTGAACCATCACAGTATTTTAAGTTGTTGCTAGTAATGGTGTTACGAAACAAGGTAAACCACCACAGTACATTAAGTTGTTGTGAGTAATGATGATACGACACCAAATGAAACATCACTGTATATTACGTTGTTGTTAATATTGATGATACGACACCAGATGAACCATCATAGTATACTAAATAGTTCTCAGTAATGATAATACGACACCAGGTGACCATCACAGGGTGTAAATTACTTGAAAGTAATGAAGATACACGAGGCGAACTATGACATTGTATTAAGCTGTTGTTAGTAATGATAACACGACACCAGGTAAACCATCACAGTATGTAAAGTTGTTAAAAGTAATGATGATAATCGAGGTGAACCATCACAGTATGTAAAGTTGTTAAATGTAATGATGAAAATCGAGGTGAACCATCACAGTGTATTAAGTTGTTGTTAGTAATGATGATTCGACACCAGGTTAACCATCACAGTATATTAAGTTTTTGTTAGTAATGATGATTCGATACCAGGTGAACCATCACAGTATATTCAGTTGTTGATAGTAATGATGATATAACACCAGGTGAACCATCACAGTATTTTAAGTTGTTGTTAGTAATGGTGTTACGAAACAAGGTAAACCACCACAGTACATTAAGTTGTTGTGAGTAATGATGATACGACACCAAATGAAACATCACAGTATATTACGTTGTTGTTAGTATTGATGATACGACACCAGATGAACCATCATAGTATACTAAATAGTTCTCAGTAATGATAATACGACACCAGGTGACTATCACACTGTGTAAATTTCTTGAAAGTAATGAAGATACACGAGGCGAACTATGACAGTGTATTAAGCTGTTGTTAGTAATGATAATACGACAGCAGGTGAATCATCACAGTATATTAAGTTTCTGTTAGTAATGATAATAAGACACAAGGTGAACCATCACAGTGTATTAAGTTATTGTTAGTAATGATGATACGACACCTAGAAAACCATCACAGCACATTAAGTTGTTGTTAGTAATGATGATACGACACCTAGAAAACCATCACAGCACATTAAGTTGTTGTTAGTAATGATGATACGATACAAGGTGAAAAATCACAGTAAATTAAGTTGTTGTAAGTAATGATGATACGACACCAGGTGAATCATCACAGTATATTAAATTTTTGTTAGTAATGATGATACGACACCAGGTGAACCATCACAGTATATTAAGTTGTTGTCAGTAATGATAACACGACACCAGGTAAACCATCACAGTATGTAAAGTTGTTGAAAGTAATGATGATAATCGAGTTGAACAATCACAGTGTATTAAGTTGTTGTTAATAATGATGATTCGACACCAGGTTAACCATCACAGTATATTAAGTTTTTGTAGTAATGATGATTCGACAGCACGTGAATCATCAAAGAACATTAAATTTTTGTTATTAATGATGTTACCTCACGAGGTGAACAATCACACTATTTTAAGGTGTTGTTAGTAATGATGATTCGACACCAGGTGAACCATCACAGTATATTCAGTTGTTGATAGTAATGATGATATAACACCAGGTGAACCATCACAGTATTTTAAGTTGTTGCTAGTAATGGTGTTACGAAACAAGGTAAACCACCACAGTACATTAAGTTGTTGTGAGTAATGATGATACGACACCAAATGAAACATCACTGTATATTACGTTGTTGTTAATATTGATGATACGACACCAGATGAACCATCATAGTATACTAAATAGTTCTCAGTAATGATAATACGACACCAGGTGACCATCACAGGGTGTAAATTACTTGAAAGTAATGAAGATACACGAGGCGAACTATGACATTGTATTAAGCTGTTGTTAGTAATGATAACACGACACCAGGTAAACCATCACAGTATGTAAAGTTGTTAAAAGTAATGATGATAATCGAGGTGAACCATCACAGTATGTAAAGTTGTTAAATGTAATGATGATAATCGAGGTGAACCATCACAGTGTATTAAGTTGTTGTTAGTAATGATGATTCGACACCAGGTTAACCATCACAGTATATTAAGTTTTTGTTAGTAATGATGATTCGATACCAGGTGAACCATCACAGTATATTCAGTTGTTGATAGTAATGATGATGTAACACCAGGTGAACCATCACAGTATTTTAAGTTGTTGTTAGTAATGGTGTTACGAAACAAGGTAAACCACCACAGTACATTAAGTTGTTGTGAGTAATGATGATACGACACCAAATGAAACATCACAGTATATTACGTTGTTGTTAGTATTGATGATACGACACCAGATGAACCATCATAGTATACTAAATAGTTCTCAGTAATGATAATACGACACCAGGTGACTATCACACTGTGTAAATTTCTTGAAAGTAATGAAGATACACGAGGCGAACTATGACAGTGTATTAAGCTGTTGTTAGTAATGATAATACGACAGCAGGTGAATCATCACAGTATATTAAGTTTCTGTTAGTAATGATAATAGGACACAAGGTGAACCATCACAGTGTATTAAGTTATTGTTAGTAATGATGATACGACACCTAGAAAACCATCACAGCACATTAAGTTGTTGTTAGTAATGATGATACGACACCTAGAAAACCATCACAGCACATTAAGTTGTTGTTAGTAATGATGATACGATACAAGGTGAAAAATCACAGTAAATTAAGTTGTTGTAAATAATGATGATACGACACCAGGTGAATCATCACAGTATATTAAATTTTTGTTAGTAATGATGATACGACACCAGGTGAACCATCACAGTATATTAAGTTGTTGTCAGTAATGATAACACGACACCAGGTAAACCATCACAGTATGTAAAGTTGTTGAAAGTAATGATGATAATCGAGTTGAACCATCACAGTGTATTAAGTTGTTGTTAATAATGATGATTCGACACCAGGTTAACCATCACAGTATATTAAGTTTTTGTAGTAATGATGATTCGACAGCACGTGAATCATCAAAGAACATTAAATTTTTGTTATTAATGATGTTACCTCACGAGGTGAACAATCACAGTATTTTAAGGTGTTGTTAGTAATGATGATTCGACACCAGGTGAACCATCACAGTAAATTCAGTTGTTGATAGTAATGATGATATAACACCAGGTGAACCATCACAGTATTTTAAGTTGTTGCTAGTAATGGTGTTACGAAAAAAGGTAAACCACCACAGTACATTAAGTTGTTGTGAGTAATGATGATACGACACCAAATGAAACATCACTGTATATTACGTTGTTGTTAATATTGATGATACGACACCAGATGAACCATCATAGTATACTAAATAGTTCTCAGTAATGATAATACGACACCAGGTGACCATCACAGGGTGTAAATTACTTGAAAGTAATGAAGATACACGAGGCGAACTATGACATTGTATTAACTGTTGTTAGTAATGATAACACGACACCAGGTAAACCATCACAGTATGTAAAGTTGTTAAAAGTAATGATGATAATCGAGGTGAACCATCACAGTATGTAAAGTTGTTAAATGTAATGATGATAATCGAGGTGAACCATCACAGTGTATTAAGTTGTTGTTAGTAATGATGATTCGACACCAGGTTAACCATCACAGTATATTAAGTTTTTGTTAGTAATGATGATTCGATACCAGGTGAACCATCACAGTATATTCAGTTGTTGATAGTAATGATGATGTAACACCAGGTGAACCATCACAGTATTTTAAGTTGTTGTTAGTAATGGTGTTACGAAACAAGGTAAACCACCACAGTACATTAAGTTGTTGTGAGTAATGATGATACGACACCAAATGAAACATCACAGTATATTACGTTGTTGTTAGTATTGATGATACGACACCAGATGAACCATCATAGTATACTAAATAGTTCTCAGTAATGATAATACGACACCAGGTGACTATGACACTGTGTAAATTTCTTGAAAGTAATGAAGATACACGAGGCGAACTATGACAGTGTATTAAGCTGTTGTTAGTAATGATAATACGACAGCAGGTGAATCATCACAGTATATTAAGTTTCTGTTAGTAATGATAATAGGACACAAGGTGAACCATCACAGTGTATTAAGTTATTGTTAGTAATGATGATACGACACCTAGAAAACCATCACAGCACATTAAGTTGTTGTTAGTAATGATGATACGACACCTAGAAAACCATCACAGCACATTAAGTTGTTGTTAGTAATGATGATACGATACAAGGTGAAAAATCACAGTAAATTAAGTTGTTGTAAGTAATGATGATACGACACCAGGTGAACCATCACAGTATATTAAGTTGTTGTCAGTAATGATGATACGACACCAGGTGAACCATCACAGTATATTAAGTTGTTGTCAGTAATGATAACACGACACCAGGTAAACCATCACAGTATGTAAAGTTGTTGAAAGTAATGATGATAATCGAGTTGAACCATCACAGTGTATTAAGTTGTTGTTAGTAATGATGATTCGACACCAGGTTAACCATCACAGTATATTAAGTTTTTGTAGTAATGATGATTCGACAGCACGTGAATCATCAAAGAACATTAAATTTTTGTTATTAATGATGTTACCTCACGAGGTGAACAATCACAGTATTTTAAGGTGTTGTTAGTAATGATGATTCGACACCAGGTGAACCATCACAGTATATTCAGTTGTTGATAGTAATGATGATATAACACCAGGTGAACCATCACAGTATTTTAAGTTGTTTGCTAGTAATGGTGTTACGAAACAAGGTAAACCACCCACAGTACATTAAGTTGTTGTGAGTAATGATGATACGACACCAAATGAAACATCACTGTATATTACGTTGTTGTTAATATTGATGATACGACACCAGATGAACCATCATAGTATACTAAATAGTTCTCAGTAATGATAATACGACACCAGGTGACCATCACAGGGTGTAAATTACTTGAAAGTAATGAAGATACACGAGGCGAACTATGACATTGTATTAAGCTGTTGTTAGTAATGATAACACGACACCAGGTAAAACCATCACAGTATGTAAAGTTGTTAAAAGTAATGATGATAATCGAGGTGAACCATCACAGTATGTAAAGTTGTTAAATGTAATGATGATAATCGAGGTGAACCATCACAGTGTATTAAGTTGTTGTTAGTAATGATGATTCGACACCAGGTTAACCATCACAGTATATTAAGTTTTTGTTAGTAATGATGATTCGATACCAGGTGAACCATCACAGTATATTCAGTTGTTGATAGTAATGATGATGTAACACCAGGTGAACCATCACAGTATTTTAAGTTGTTGTTAGTAATGGTGTTACGAAACAAGGTAAACCACCACAGTACATTAAGTTGTTGTGAGTAATGATGATACGACACCAAATGAAACATCACAGTATATTACGTTGTTGTTAGTATTGATGATACGACACCAGATGAACCATCATAGTATACTAAATAGTTCTCAGTAATGATAATACGACACCAGGTGACTATGACACTGTGTAAATTTCTTGAAAGTAATGAAGATACACGAGGCGAACTATGACAGTGTATTAAGCTGTTGTTAGTAATGATAATACGACAGCAGGTGAATCATCACAGTATATTAAGTTTCTGTTAGTAATGATAATAGGACACAAGGTGAACCATCACAGTGTATTAAGTTATTGTTAGTAATGATGATACGACACCTAGAAAACCATCACAGCACATTAAGTTGTTGTTAGTAATGATGATACGA
>CM022392.1:1962129-2009035 GCA_011833715.1 Carcinoscorpius rotundicauda
TGCTTATTCCCATTGCTAGGAATATTTTCCAACTGTTTACACAATCGCTAAGGATATTTTTACTACTTACTCACCGTTGCTAGGGACATTTCCCCAATGCTTACTCCAGATGCTAGGAAAAATCCCCCACTGCTTACCCCCGTTGCTAAGGACATTTTTTCCGGTGCTTACTCCAGTTGCTAGGGACATTTTCCCACTGTTAATCCCCGGTTCTAGGGACATTTCCTCCGCTTTTCCACCGTTGCTAGGGGCATTTAATGCAATGCTTACCCCAGTTCCTAGGGACATTTCCCTAACTTGTTTCCCCCGTTGTTAGGGAAATTTTCCCCTCTTCTCACTGCCTTTGCAAGGGAGCTTTCCGACACTGCTTTATACCGTTGCTAGGAAAATTTTGGACACTGCTTACCCCCATTGCTAAGGACATTTTCAAAACTGGTTACCCTTGTTGCTAGGGACATTTACAACAATCCTTTTCCCCGTTGCTAGGAATATTCTTCCTACTCTTTACTCTCGTTGCCATGGATAATTCCTCCACTGAATACACCCTGTTGCTAAGGACAATCCACCACTACTTACAACAGTTGTCAAAAACATTAAACTCACTGCTTACCACGTTTCTAGAGACATTTCGGACACTGCTTGCACCAGTTGCTAGGGTCATTTTCGACACAGCTTACCTTTCGTACCAAAGAATATTTCACCCACTTATTATCCCCAGTTGCTCAGGAAATTTCCCTTATGCTTACACTCGTTGTTAGGTACAATTTTTTTTCTGCTAACCACTCATTTCTAGGGACACTTCTTCCATTGCTTACCCCAGTTTTATGAGACATTTACGTTACTGTTTACCTCCGTTGCTAGGGACATTTCTTACACTAAATACAACCCGTTGCTAAGGACATTTCCCCTACTGCTTACCCCAGTGTCGAAAAACATTACTTACTGCTTATCCCGTTGCTAGGGACACTTCGGACACTGCTCATTGCCGTTTCTAGGGACATTTCCACGGCTGCTTCACCCCGTTGCTAAAAACATTTTTTACTGAATACACCCTATTGCTAGGGACATTTCCTTCACTTCTCAACCACGTTGCTAGACATTTCCCCTACAATTTACTTTCGTTGCTAAAGACATTTTTCCCACTGCTTATCCCCGTTGCTAGGGACAATTCTTGCACTGTTTACCCCGTTGCTAGAGACAATTCTTGCACTGTTTACCCCGTTGCTAGAGACATTTCGCCACTGCCTACCCCAGTTTATTTGGAAATTTCGCACACTGCTTACCTTTGCCAGGGACATTTCCAATATTGCTCACCCTCGTTGGTTGGGACATTTCTTCACTGCTTAACCCCGTTGCTAAGGACATTTCCCCTTCTGTTTATTTCTGTTGCTCGGGACATTTCCTCCACTGCTTACCCCAGTTGCCAAAGGCATTAAACCCACTGTTTACCCCGTTTCTAGGAACATTTTGGACACTGTTTACACCTGTTGCTAGGAACATTTCTGACTCTTCGTAACACCGTTGCTAGGAACATTTCAGACACTGCTAACCCCGTTGCTGGGGACATTCCCAACACTGCTTACCCCCGTTGCTAGAGACATTTCCTTTACTGAATACACCCCGTTGCAAAGGACAATTCTCCCACTGCTTACCCCGTTGTTAGGGACATTTCCCTAACTGAATACACCACGTTGCAAAAGACATTTCCATCACTGCTTACCCCAGTTGCCAAGGACCTTTCCCTTACTGTTTACCACCTGTTGCTTGGAACATTTCCCCACTGTTTAACTCCGTAGCTAGAAACACTTCACACTGAATACATGCCATTGCTAGAGAAATTTACCCCACTGCTTAACTCCTTGTTGCTAGGGTCATTTCCCCAACTCTTTACCCTGTTTCTAAAGTCGTTTCCCAACTGCTTAACATCGTTGCTAGAAACATTTCGGACACTGCTTACCTCCGATGCTAGTGACAATTCCCCTATGATTACCCCACTAGTCAAGGACATTGAACCAACTGTTTACCCTGTTACTAGGGTCATTTCGGACACTGCTTACCCTGTTGAAAAGGACATTTCAACACTGCTTACTTCGTTGCTTGAAACATTTCCGACACTGCTTACCCCCGTTGCTAGGGTCATTTCCCCACTGTTTATTACTGGTTCTAGATACATTTTCCCACTGCTTTCTCTGCGTTTCTAGGTACATTTACCTCACTGCTTACTCCACGTTGCTAGTGGTATTTCACCCAATTCACCTGTTTCTACGAACATTTCCCCTTTTTCTTACATCCATTGCTAGGGACATTTTCCTTACGGCTAACCACCCATTGCTTACCCTCCTTGATAGGGACATTTACCTCATTGTTTACCTCCGTTGCTAGGAATATTTCCTTCACTGAATACACCCCGTATCTAAGGACATTTCACCCACTTTGCCCCAGTTGCCAGAAATATTAAATTCACTGCTCACAGCGTTGCTAGAGACTTTTTGACCCTGTATATTCTCGTTGCTATGGACATTTCCAACACTGCTTACTTTCGTCCTAGGGACAATTCCAACACTGCTTACTTCCTGTTGCCGGGGACATTCTTCCCACTTTTTACACTCGTTGCTAAGGACATTTCCATCACTCTTTACCCCAGTTTCCAAAGACATTAAACTCGCTGCTTACCTCGTTGCCAGGGATATTTCCCCACTAATTACTTGCCGTTGTAAGGGACATTTTTTCCACTGCTTAGCCCTGTTGCTAGGGTTATTTCCTGCACCGTTACCCTGTTGCTAAGGTCATTTCCCCATTGCTTGTCACCATTGCTCAGGATATTTCAGACACTAAATATCCTGTTGCTCAGAACATTTCCCCTACTGTTTACCCTAGTTGCTAGAAACATTTCCCCAATGCTTACCCCACGTTTCTTGGGACATTTCAAACAATGCTAAGGGACATTTCCCCCACTTTTTGCCGCCGTTGCTAAGGACATTTCCGACACTGCTTACCCCGTTACTATTGACATTTTATCCCATTGTTTATCCCCGATTATAGGGACATTTCTCATAGTGCTTTCCCCACTGTTTGACTCCGTTGCCAGAGAATTTAGCACTGAATACACGTCGTTGGTAGTGAAATTTACCCACTGCTAACTCCCGCTGCTAAGTACATTTCCCCCTTGGTGACCCCAGTAGCTCTGGTCATTTTCCCACTGCTTAACCCTTTTGTTAGGGACATTTCCACTCTTTTTACACCACTTGCTAGGGAGATGTCCCCCACTTATTACCCCTGTTGCTAGGGTTATTTTCCCATTGCTTATCACCGTTGCTTGGGACATTTCTGACACTGCTTACCCCGTTGCTCGGAACATTTCCCTTACTGTTTACCCCCGTTGATAAAAACAATTCCTTTACTGTTTACCCCTTTGCTAGGGACCTTTCCCCCACTGCTTACCCCACGTTTTATGGGACATTTCACCCAATACTTACCCCTGTTGATAAAGACACTTTCCCCTTTCCTTACCCCCATTGCTCGGGAAATTTTTCCCACTGTTTACCCACGTTGCTACGGATATTTCCTCTTTGCTTACCACCTGTTACCAGGAACATTTTCCCACTGTTTAACTCCATTGCTAGGGACATTTTGCACTGAATACACCCCGTTGCTAGAAAAATTTTCCCCACTGCTTACCCCTGCTGCTAGTGACATTTCCGACACTGCTTTCCTCGTTACTAGACATTTTATCCTACTGTTTATCCCCATTTCTAGGGACATTCCCCAACTGCTTTCCCCCGTTGCTAGGGGTATTTCACATAATGCTTACCCCTGCTCTTAGAGATAGTTCCTCTATTTGTTCCCCATTGCTGAAAACATTTTCCCTTCTTCTTACCCCAGTTGCGAGGGGCATTTCTGCTTCTTACATCCGTTGCTAGGGACATTTCCCTCACTGCTAACCTCCGTTACTAGGAACATTTCCTACACTGAATACACCACGTTGCTTAAAACATTTCCCCCACTGCTTACCCCAGTTACCAAGGACATAAAACCCACTGCTTACCCACTTGCTAGGAACATTTTGGACAATGCTTACTCCCGTTGCTAGGGACATTTCAAACACTTTTTAACACCGTTGCAAGGAACATTTCGGACCTTGCTAAACCCCGTTGCTAGGGATATTTCCAACACTGCTTACCCCCTTTCCTAGAAACATTCTTCCCACTGCTTACCCCATTGCTAGGGACATTTCCGCTACTGAATTCACCCGGTTGCAAAGGACATTTTCCCCACTGATTACCCCAGTTGCCAAGGACCTTTCCCTTACTGCTTACCACCCATTGATAAGGACATTTCCCCACTGTTTAACTCCATAGTAGGAAATATTTCGCACTGAATACACGCTGTTGCTAGGGAAATTTCCCCCACTTCTTACCCCCGTTGCTATGGACATTTCCCACACTTCTTAACTCCCATTGCTAGGATCATTTTCCTCACTGCTTACCCCTGTTGCTAAGGTCATTTCCCCCAGTTTACCCCATTGGCAAGAACATTTTTCCATTGCTTATCACCGTTGCTAGGGACATTTACCCCACTCCTTATCCCCGTTTCAAAGGTCATTTCCTTAATTTCTTACCCACGTTGTTAGTGACACTTCCCCCTGCTTACCACCCGTTTTTGGGATATTTCCCCCACTGCTTGCCCTTCGTTTCAATGGACATTTCCTCCACTGTTTAACACCGTTGCTTGGGACAGTTTCATTCCTGTTTATCGTTGTTGCTAACGACATTTTTCCTCTGTTTAATATCGTTGCTAAGAACATTACGGACACTACTTGTCCCTCGTTGCTAGGGACATTTCCTCCACTGCTTATACCATTGGTAGGGATATTTCCGATACTGCTTACCCCCGTTGCAAGGGACATTTCCCTCACTGCTATTAACCCGTTCATACGGACACTTCCCTCTTTGCTTACCTTCGTTACTAGGGACATTTCACAGACTTCTTAACACCGTTGCTAGGAACATTTTGGACACTGCTTAACCCCATTGCTAGGGATATTTCCAACACTGCTTACCCCCGTTGCTAGGAACATTCTTCCTACTACTTACCACCAATGCTAAGGATATATTTCCACTGATAAATACCGATGCTAAAGACATTTCCGACACTGCTTATCACCAATTGCTCGGGACATTCCCCCACTGCCTACCCCTGTTGCTTTGGGCATTTTGGACACTGCTTACCCCCGTTGCTAGGGACACTTCCACCATTGCTTACATCCGTTGCTAGGGCCATTTTCCTCACTGTTTACTTCCGTTGCTTGTGACATTTCCTCACTTAATACATCCTGTTCTACGGTCATATACTACACTGCTCTCCCACTGTTGCTAGGGACATTTCCCCCACTGCTCACTCCAGTTGCAAAAGACATTTCCCACACTGATAACCCCCATTACAAAAACATTTCCCACGACTTACTTCCCGTTGTTAGGGAAATTTCCGCATTGCTTACACCCGTTGCTAAGGACATTTACCTCACTGTTTACTTCTATTGCTAGGAAATGTTTCTACACTGAATACACCCTGTTGCTAAGGTCATTTCCCCTTCTGCATATCCCAGTTTTAAAGCACATTAAACTCACTGCTTATCCCGTTCCTAGGAATATTTCCGACACATCTTACCACCTATTCTAGGGGATATTTCCCCCACTGATTACCCCCCGCTGGTAGAAACATTTCCCCATCTGCTTACCCCTGATGCTAGGGTCATTTCTTTCACTGTTTACGCCGTTGCTAAGGACATTTTCACATTGCTTTTCACCATTGCTAGGGACATTTCGGAAACTGCTTACCCCATTGCTAGGAACATTTGCCCTACTATTTATTCATGTTTATAGGGACATTTACCCCACTAAATAAGCCACGTTGCTTGAATAACATTTCACCCAATGCTTATCCCTGTTGTTAAAAACATTTTCCCAATAATTACTTCCGCTGCTCGGGATATTTCACCCACTGATTACCGCCGTGTCTAAGGACATTTCCACACTGATAAATACCGATGCTAAGGACATTTCGGACACTGCATACCCCCTTGATAGTGACATTTCCGACACTGTTTAACACCCGTTGCTAGTGACATTCCCCACTGTCTTTCCCTGTTGCTTTGAGCATTTAAGACAGTGTTAACCCCCTTTGCTAGGGACATTTCCCACACTGCTTAACCCCGTTGCTAAGGACATTTCCCCTACTGTTTACCTCCGTTGCTAGGGACATTTCTTGACGGAATACATCCAGTTGCTACGGACATTTCTACCACTGCTTACCACCGTTTCAAGGGACATTTTTCCAACTGCTTACCCTCGTTGTTAAGGACATTTCCCCCACTGCTTATCTTTGCTGCTAGGGATATTCTGACACTGCTTACCCCCGTTGCTAGGAACATTTCTCTACTGTTTATCCCCAGTTTTAGCGACATTTTCTTCAATGCCTTCCCCCAATTTCTAGGGTCATTTTATGCTTAACCCTGTTCCAAGAAACATTTCTTCTACTGGTATCCCCCGTTTCTAGGGACCTTTTTTCCACTATTTATTCCCGTTGCTAGGGACATTTCTCTCACTGTTTATCCCATTTGCTAGGGACATTTCCCAATTCTTACTTCCTTTGCTAGGGACATTTTCCCCACTGTTTACCCCCTGTTGATAGGGACATTTCCATTTGAATACACCCCGTTGCTAAGGAAATTTCCCGCACTGCTTACCTGTTGCTAAAGATATTCCCCCACAGCTTACCCCCACTGATAAGGACATTTCCGACTCTGCTTACCCCGTTACTAGAGACATTTCCCCCACTGTTTATCCCCAGTTCTTAGGACATTTTCCATCTGCTTAACATTGTTGCTAGGAACATTTCGGACATTGCATACCCCGTTGCTAGGGGCATTTCTCCCACTGCTTACCGAAGTTTCCAAGGACATTGAACCCACTGTTTGCACTGCTGCTATGAATATTTTGGACCCTGCTTGCTCCCGTTGCGTAAAACAGTTCCAACACAGCTTACCACCTGTTCTAGGGATATTTCTTCCACTGATTACCCCAGTTGCTGGAAACATTTCCCAAACTGCTTACCCCTGTTGCTGGGGTCATTTCCCCCACTGTTTACAAAGGTGTAGAAGGACATTGAACCCACTTTTTACCCCGTTGGTAAGGACATTTTGGACACTGTTTACTCCAATACCTCTCCAATTTCAAACACTGCTTACCCTACGCTGTTTGGAACATTTCTTCCATTTTTACCCGTGTTACTAGGGACATTTCTGAAAGTACTTACACCCATTGGTAGGGACATTTCCCTAACTGCTAACCACTTGTTTCTAGGGACACTTCCCCTTTGCTTACCCCCGTTAATAGGGACATTTCAAACACTGCTTACCCACGTTGCGAGGGACAATTTTCAACTGCTTATCCCCATTGCAAGGGACATTTCCCACACTGATAATCCCCATTACAAGGACATTTCCCACTACTTACTCCCCGTTGCTAGGAAAATTTCCGCATTGCTTGCACCCGTTGCTAAGAACATTTCCCCCACTGCTTACCCTCGTTGCTAGGGACATTTCAGACACTGATTACCCCTGTTTCTATGGACATTTCCGACACTGCTTATCCGCGTTGTTATGGACATTTTTCCAACTACTTCACTTCGTTGCAAAGGACATTTCCCTTCCTGTTTACCACAGTTGCTAGGAACATTTTCCCACTGAATACACCCAGTTGCTAGGGACAGTTCCCCACTGCTTAACCACTTTACAAGAGACATTTTCCCTACTGTTTTCCTTCATTGTTAGGAACATTTTCCCACTGAATACAACCCATTGCTAAGGACATTTGTTACTGGTTATCCCCCGTTGCTAGACATTTACACAACTACTTACGCCATTTCAACAAAAACGTTTACACTGCTTACCCCGTTGCTAGGGATATTACGGACACTGCTTACCCCGGTTGCTAGGGACATTTCCCATACTGTTTAACCCTACTGCTTACTACCTGTTGATACCCATATTTCCCCCACTGCTTTCTCACGTTGCAAGGAAAATTTCCCCAGTGTTTACCACATGTTGCTAGAAACATTTCCCTCAGTGGTTATCTTCCATTGCCAGGGACATTTCCATCTGAAAAACTCGTTCCTAGGGAAATTTCATCCACTGCTTACCCGAGTTGTTAAGGACAATTTCCCCGCTGCTAATCCTCTTTGCTAGGGACATTTCGGACACTGCTTATTCCTGTTGCTAAGAACATTTCTGACTTTTACACTTCTTATCCCCTTGCTAGGGATATGACAGACACTACTTACTTCGTTGCTAGGGAAATTTCCCTCACTGCTTACCCCTGTTGCTATGGACATTTCCCCTACTACTTACCTCACGTTGCTAGGGGCATTTCACCCATTGCTTTCCCCGTTGCTAGGGATATATCCCCCTCTGCTTACACCTGTTGCTATGGACATTGCCCCTACTGCTAACAACCCGTTTTTAAGGACACTTCCCCATTGCTTAATCTCGTTGCGAGGGTCATTTTGGACACTGCTTACACCGTTGCTAGGAACATTTCTCCTACTGTTTACCCCGTGGCCAATGATATTTCAACATTGCTTATCACCGTTGATTGGGACATTTCGGACACTGCTCACCCCTGTTGCTCATGACATTTACCCCACTTTTTCCCCGTTTCAAGGGACATTTCCTCCACTGTTTATTACCGTTGCTTAAGACATTTCCACTGTTTATCCCCGTTGCTAAGGACATATCCCCTGCTGAACATGGTTGCTAGGAACATATCGGACACTGCTTACTACCGTTGATAGGGACGTTTCCCCCACTGCTTACCCTGTTGCTCATATCATTTCGTACACTGTTTATTCTAGTTGATAGGGACATTTCCGAAACTCCTTACCCCCGCTGCTTGGGACATTTCTTTCCCTGCTTACCTCCGTTTCTAGGGACAATTCTTCCAGTTTTTATCCCTGTTACTTGGGACATTTCCACCACTGCTTAACCCCGTTGTTTGGGACATTTTCCTAACTTATTATCTCCGGTTCTAGGGACATTTCCCCCACTGCTTTCCCCCCCGATGCTAGGGGCATTTCACCAAATACTTACCTCTGTTCCTAGGGACATTTCCTTTACTAGTTTCCCTGGTTGCTACGGTTATTTCCCCCACTGCTTACTCCCGTTGCTAGGGACATTTACCTCACTGTTTATTTCTGTTCCTAGAGACATTTCTAAAATAAATACACCCTGTTGCTAGGGACATTTCGGACACTGCTTACTCCCGTTGTTAGGGTTATTTCGGAAACTTTTTAACACCGTTACCATGAAAATTTTGAGCCCTGCTTACCCCCGTTGCAAGGGATATTTCCAACACTTCTTACCTTCGTTACTAGGGTCATTTTCAACACTGCTTACCTTTGTTGGAAGGAACATTCTTCCCACTGCTTACCCCTGTTGCTAGGTACCTTCCCCCACTGAATACAACCTGTTGCTATAGACATTTCCACCACTGCTTACTCCAATTGCCAAGAACATTAAACTCACTCCTTACCCCATTGCTAGGGATATTTCCCCCACTGCTTAACCCCGTTGCTAAGGATATTTTCCTTACTGTTTACCTCCGTTGCTAGGGACATTTTAAAATGAATACACCCCGTTGTTAGGGACATTTTACCAACTGCTTAACCCTGTTTCTAGGGGTATTTACCCCACTTCTTAACCCCATTGCTAGGGATCGTTTCCCACTGATTACCCCGTTGCTAGAGACATTTCTTCCACTGCTTATGCACTTGGCTACGGATATTTTTGTTCCTGCTTACCCCACGTTGATAGGGACCTTTCCCTTGCCTCTTACCATCCTTTCTTGCAACTTTTCACCACTGTTTAACTCAGTTGCTAAGGGCATTTCCCTACTGGATATCTCCTTTCATGCTTACCCCACGTTGCTAGGGACCTTTCCCTCACTGCTTACCATCCGTTGCTCGGAACATTTCCCCACTGTTTAACTATATTGCTAAGGACATTTCCCTACTGCTTCCCCGTTACTAAAAACATTTTCCTCCAATCCTTAACCCTGTTGCTAAGGGCATTTCCCCCACTGCTTACCCCCTGATAAAGACATATCCGACACTGCTAACTACCCGTTGCTAGGAACATTTCCGACACTGCTTCCCCGTTGGTAAGGACATTCTTTCTGCTTAACCCCGTTGCTAAGAATTTTCTCCCCATTGCTTATCTTCGTTGAGAGGGACATTTCCCTTACTAACTACACCCCGTTGCTAGGGACATTTCTCCTAATGTTTTCCTTCGTTGTCAAGAACATTTCCCCACTGAACACACCCCGATTCTAGGGACATTTCCAACACAGCTTACCCAACATTGCTAAGGACATATCTATTACTGCTTATCCACTGTTGGAAGAAACATTTACACCACTGCTTACGCCATTTTAACAAAAAATATTTTACACTGCTTATCCCGTTGCTATGGATATTACGTATATTTCTTGTCCAGTTGTTAAGGATATTTCCTACTGCTTACTCCCTGTTCCTAGGAACATTTCCTTCACTGCTTACTCCCGTTGCAAAAGACATTTTTCCCACTTTATACCACACGTTGCTCGAGACATTTCTCCTAGTGGTTACCCCCCATTGCCAGGGGCATTTCAATCTGAAAAAAACTCGTTCCCAGAGAAATTTCACCCACTGCTTACCCCCGTGACTGAGGACAATTTCCCCGCTTTTGACTTTCGTTGCTAAAGACATTTCGGACACTGCTTACCCCTGTTCCCAGGGACATTTACGACACTGCTTACCCGCGTTGTTAGGGACATTTCCCCCACTGCTTCACCCCATTGCTAAGGTCATTTTCCCTCCTGCTTACCACCGTTGCAAGGGACATTTCCCCACTGAATACAGTACGTTGCTAGGAATATTTACCCAAATGCTTACATCCGTTGCTAGGGACATTTCTACAATGCTTATCCCCGTTGGTAAGGATATTTACCCCACATTTTAGCCCTGTTGCTAAAGACGTTTCCCCCACTGCTAACCCCCTTCTCAATCCCCGTTGCTAAGGTTATTTCCCTTACTGCTTATCCCTGTTGCTAGGGTCATTTCCTTCACTGTTTATCCCGTTGCTAAGGTCATTTCATAACTGCTTATCATCTTGCTAGGGTCACTTCGAACACTGCTTACCCCCGTTTCTAGGGACATTTACCCTACTTCTTATCCCCGTTTTTCTAGGGTCATTTCCCCCATTGGTTATCCACCTTTGCTAGTGACACTTCCCACACTGCTTACCCCCGCTGCTAGGGATAGTTCTGACACTGCTTATTACCTGTTGCTAGGGTCATTTCTCCTACTGCCTGCCCCCGCTGCTAGAAACCATTCAGACACTGCTTTTCCCGTAGCTCGGGACATTTTTTACCAATGTTGGTACAGACATTTTTCTTTCTGCTTACCCTCATTGCTAAAGATATTTCCCCCACTGCTTAACCCCGTAGCAAGGAACATTTTCCCTACTGTTTACCTTCGTTTTAGGGACATTTCCTCACTGCTTAACCATTTCTCAAGGTACATTTCCACTACTGTTTGCCTCCGTTGCTAGGGTCATTTCCCCACTGCTTACCATCGTTGCTAAAGACATTAACCCCACTTTTTATCCTCGATTCTACGGTCATTTCTTCACTGCTTTTCCCACGTTGCTAGGGACATTTTTTACACTGAATAACCCGTTTCTAAGGATTTTTCGAACGATGCTTACTTCAACTGATGATAATCTCCCATCCATACTCATCATACTTCAAAGCTTTTAGCAAGGTCTTGACGCTGTTGTATTCCTCTTTGAGGTGCACCGAATAAGCCAGGGAAAGAAATAGATTATTATTTCCGTTATGGAGCAGCACAGCTTTGAGGCTTCTACAACATTCTAGAAAGTTCGTGAAAATTCTCTATCAGCTACTCAGCACTGAATCTACTTGGAATGTTCTGGAAAATGGGTAAATTGCAAAATTTCATTATCCAAGCCACAAAAACAAAGTTTGAAGAGAAAAATAGGTCTTTTCCATTTACTTTAGGCATAAGCGATTGGGAAATAACGCTTTCTACTCAGGAACAAGAAAATTAAAAGTTACAGGCAATGAGAATAACGAACAAATTTTTCTTGGTGATTTTCAATCGCAAAGAATTCGTCCAACTACATTTCAGTTTAATAGTTATATTAAATTAGATGAGGCTGTGTGTTTTTACGCAGCTAATTTTTTACGTAACTGGACGCAGATTGTGAGCAACACATGAAAAGTGCAGCTTGCTTACGCACAGAATGAGCAATGAGCCTTGGTTACATGTTAAACTCACGCAAAAAGACATGAGAATAATAAAGAAAATCGAAAAAAAAATTATTCTAATTCCCCCAAAAAAATCCATTTCAAGTAAGTATTTTTATTTTTATATTCTTTCCGGCGGCAGTTTCTGTACAGTACAGAAAATTGATATAAAAAAACGTCTGGTGTTTGTAACCAATTTCTGTGGTAAGTTCCACCTTATCACTGTCTTTCACACGTTTTCACAGAAAAAGTGTCCATCATGATAATATTAATTGTTTCTTATTGAGTGTGAAAATCAAATACATTACCAATTGCACGAAATGAGGAAAACAAAAACGTGCTGAAGTCCATTCGGTGGATCTAGTGTTTTTTTTACAGAAAACATTATTGCAATAAATATGTTCTTCTACTTTTCTACGTTTGGAGGAATACTTCAGAAGAAGGAAATGGGCTTACAAACACTTTCAGGAGGCCAGTGAAATATCTAAACGAAAACATTTCAGAAACACCCGTAAAGACAGACAGAAAATACACTTTATATGATGAGCTGTTATTTTTATCACAACACGTAAGTCGAAAGTAGGCGCTATTTGAATATTTATAATGTTTCTGTCAAACAAGCAACAACAACAAAAGAATCGTTGATTATCTTCAAAGTTCTTTTCTCTCTTCAAAATATAACACAATAGTTACTCTGTCTTACACTGCAAAATTAGGGACGGCTAGCACAGATAGCCCTCGAGTAGCTTTCTGCGAAATTCCAAACAAACAAAACAAAAGATTTTAGAAAAATACTAATAAGCAAATAAATAAATTAAAATTTAATATCTTTTGAGAAAAACTGTTTTAAATAACTACGAAACATTAAAAGTAAAGTTAGTTTTCAAAAGCTGTAAGTTTATTTCTGTACAGTTCTATAAAATATGATGGAAAAGTGAGCGAAACACTAATAATCAAAAACTTAGGGACTGGTGGCCCAACTACTTCGCCCCCCGTTATTGCAGCGGTAAATCTACGGATTTACAACGCTAAATCAGGGGTTCAATTCGTCTCGGTAGGCTCAACAGATGACGCGATATGGCTTTGCAATAAGAAAACACACAAAACCCAAATATACGTGTGTGTGTGTTTTTTTTCATTAAACAGGCTCGGCATGGCCAAGCGTGTTAAGGCGTCCCACTAGTAATCTGAGGGTCGCGGGTTCGCATCCCCGCGGTGCCAAATGTGCTCGCCCTTTCAGCCGTAGGGGTGTTATAATGTTATGACCAATCCCACTATTCGTTGGTAAAAGAGTTGTCCAAGAGTTGGCGGTGGGAGGTAATGACTAGCTGCCTTCCATCTTGTCTTACACTGTTAAATTAGGGATGGCTAACACAGATAACCCTCGAGTAGCTTTGTGCAAAATTCAAAAAACAAACAAACAAACCCAACTACTTCCAGAACTAGTGTATTGTATACATACGACACACCCGTGCTTTAATTATGAAAACCACTTCACACGAAATTTAACTGTTGCAGTACAAATTACAAGGTTTCGCCACGCGAGTGGCAATGCCTCCCCTAATTACGCTTACACCAAGCATTTTGAAGCTCAAATCTGCGACCTTTCTAATGAAAAAAATAATAAATATGTAATAAAATTGTTTGTTATTTTGCTTAATAGGTATTAATCACAATTGTAGTTTCCTAGGCCTGTAGCACATTGACTGCAGATGTCCAAAAACAATATTCTTCTTCTCTCTTGGTACGCTGCTTTTATATAAATCGTACGAAACTAGATTATACACCGAAGGTCACTTGGCAAAAGTATTGTCAATCGCTAGCATTACATACACACCTGGTACTTTGTTGATTCTTACGATCGACAATCTTCTATTAATTTCGAGAACAGGCAGGAATTGTGAATTACAAAACCCACAATAAACGTAATAAGAAAAAATAAAATTTCACTGAAAGAAGCGAAGGTACAACACTAAATGTACAATATTAATTTTGTTACAAAATAAAAAGCGATAACTCAAGTGGAATTGAATTACCTTTTGACGAGGAATGGCCGGGCATAGCCAAGCGTGTTAAGGCGTGCAACTCGTAATCTGAGGGTCGCGTGTTCGCATCCATGTTGCGCCAAACATGCTCGGCTTTCAGCCGTGGGGGCGTTATAATGTGACCGTCAATCCCACTATTGTTGGTAAAAGAAAAGCCCAAGAGGTGGCGTTGGGTGGTAATGACTAGCTGCCTTCCCTCTAGTCTTACACTGCTAAATTAGGGACGGCTAGCGCAGATACCCCTCGAGTAGCTTTGTGCAAAATTCAAAAACAAAAACAAAAATTGAGGAGGAACAGATAAATAAACAGAAACCTCAGAGTCAGAGGATGTTAGTGTTGTGTTAGTTGATAAAGTAATAATGACAAGGGACATCTCAGTTAAAAACACTAGAAGTGGAGATAAGGGCCCCAGTAAGAAATAATATGTCAAATACTTTCCCAATGATATTTGAGTAGAACCTTATATCATGTAGATGCTCAAGTAGTTGCATACAAACCCAAGAATGATGTGAATTAAAGTGGGTAATATTGCCTCAAATAACATAACAAACACTGGATAATATGATACTCTATTTATGAAGTTGTAATTACGTATAGTGAGTTTGTTTCTTTGTTTTGAATTTTGCACAAAGCTATACGAAAACGATCTACCTTAGCTGTCCCTAATTTAGCAGAGTAAGACAAGAGGAAAAGCAACTCCTGGGGTTCTCTTTCAAACGAATAATGGGATTGACCATAATAACACCCTATGAATGAAAGAGCGAACATGTTTAGTTTAACGTGGATTCGCACCCGTGACTCTCAGATTACGAGTCGAGTGCCCGTAACGTAGAGTAAGTCATATGTAAATAATTACATAAGATTATATGTTTATTAAATAAATTATACAAATTATTTTAAGAATAAATACTTAATGATTGCTAAGATTTATTTGTAACATGAGAGTCACAATCAATCAATGTAAAGTAAACATTATGACAAATTTAATAACGGAACTCGATAGGGGTCGTATGTATTGTTTATAACTCGTTGATGCAGAGATTATCGAGTATCGCGTGAAATTTTTTTAGAATGCAGAATACAGACGATTAGGTGTAACAAAGATAAGTAGTTTGGTTTGCTGTTTCACGCGCTAAAGATAAATAAATAGTGTGATTGGAATGGTAAAAGTAGAGAAACAAACAAAAATTAGCAGATGAGATGTTACGAAACGGAAATAGGGTAAAGAAAAACAAAATGGGAAGTTAATCGTCGTGGAAGGCCTTACGATTAATATAAACCTAATAATTGATATATTATTGTGAGTATTGTAAAAGATAACGTAAATAATTTATTTCGCCAAAGAAAGGACTGAGCATATATTTATATCTAATCTTTTAAAATCGAAATTACAGCTTAATTCCGTTTGACGTATCTTTAAAAAAAAGCCAGCTAAGCCTAAAGTTACCACTAACCAACGTAAGCCTTGTCGAAAGAATCTGATTCTGTTATGGCGAAATAGAAAATAAGAAATTTATTTCATTTCAAAAAAATATGATGCGAAATTTAACGTTTACAAAACTTGCAGATTAGAAAAATTGACACCAACCTTCCTGAAAATAAAAGTATACCTCCAGACCAAAAAGTCCCCCAGTGGCTCAGTGATATGTCTGCGGAATTACAACGCTAAAAACTGAGTTTCGATACCCGCGATGGGCAGAGCACAGATAGCCCATTGTGTAGCTTTGTGCGTAATACGAAACAACAACAACCAGACCAAAAAATCAAGTATATCACAGAAGAACTTCAAATTGAAAGTTTAAAACAAAGTATAAAGGAAATTCTGTGCAAAAGTGAACTGAATCCCCGCAACAAACTTGCAAGGTTAACTTCCTCTAAAGATTACTATTATCATCATTCATACGTAAAAATCACATACTATAAAGGCTTAACAATCAACTAAAGCAGCCCTGAATTAACCATTACGCTGTTGTTGTTGTTTTGAATTAACCACAAAGCTACACGATGGGCTATCTGTGCTCTGCCCACCACGGGTATCGAAACCCGAATTTTAGCGTGTAAGTCCGCAGACATACCGCTGAGCCACTGGGGGGCAACCATTACGCAAAATACGCACATGATTAGGGCACCAGAGGAAGGAATAACCACAGATTTCCCCTTTGTTATGATACCCTTACCTCTTTCACTACCACACTCAACTTTGGTTGATTTTTTTTGTAATTGCTCTTGTCTACCGTGCTTGATTTTACTCTGCATTGTTAAAAAAGGTTTTCTTTGGCTTCGTTAGTGACTAAAGTTTTAAAAATCTACTATACTATGTATCTGAAGTAAGAAGTAATTAATTTCCGAAAGATTACTGTAAAGAGTGGTACAAAATGTTGATAAAACTTCAGGTGAAAGATGATCACATGTTATGATGTCTAACCTTGCAGATGAAATATTTTTCTCAATCATTCCTTCTGCTGTGGCTACTTGTAAGAAATTATAGGCAGTGGAACTGTTTTGTTTTATCTTTTACAGCTTTATTCAGTAACATCTACAGAAACAAAAGAGAATAATACCAAAGAAATATAAGTCAAACGAAATGGTAACAGATGTTTACAGAGACGTGGCTAGTTTAATATTTTTTTCGGCTTTGTTTTCGCGCCTTATATTGTCTTGTTTGTTTTGGTTTTATTTGCCTCATTATTGCTTTATAAGTGTGTTTTTCACTGAAGATTTCTGAGCCGAAAGTTTTTTGGCTTCAAATAGCTTGCTGTTAAAAATCTTCGTTTATGAGTACATGTTTTGTAATTTATCATACCAAGAAAAATTTTAAAAAGGAATGCTACTGTTGCAATGTCATACGAAGATATTGCAAAGAACTGAAAAATCAAGAAAATCAATTTAGGATTGAAAGAAGTGCATAAACTGAACAAGTTTATGTGAGCGAGGTTAGTACTAAGTACCAGATTTAACGTTATTAGCATCCGTTGCAATGTACAGGGAGGCCCGTAAGTCCCTACCCATCCATATATGTTATGTATTCAGTGTATCTGTGTGCTGTCCCTCATTTTCGCTGTATAACATTATGCGACACCATGTTCTGTGAGATATTTTCAAGTGTAAATGGGTTTACATCGGCCATATATCTCTGAAAAAGAGAAACAAATTTATAATACATGCGTAATTGAATATAACATAATAGCATATGGATGGGTAGGAACTTACGGACCACCTTGTATTAGCATTAGGCCTAACGTTAATGTAATCTGAGAACTGAGTGACAATAACGTTAGGCTTGAATTCTGTAACTAGTTTAGTGTAAGTGCACTGGAAACGCTACTGTAGCCTGGAATAACGAAGTGGACTATTCCAAGTGTAAGGCTGTCGTTTTGAATTTACCATCGCATCCAAGCATGTAAGTAAAGTGTCAGACATATGCCTATTTTGTTTATGTATGGTTTCTTGGCTCATCTAAAGTCCTAGGTCATCTCTGAGCTAAAAAAAAGAGTTGAGGTTACAACTCATTCTTCAGATATTTGATTAGGATTAAGGTTCTCTAGCGTAGGCCTAACCCAGTATTTAATAATTCAAAGTGCAATACAGTTTACAACTGATTATATCTTATATAATTGTACTAATATAGAATGATTACTGTGTATATAGAGTACTACAGTATGTGTTGTGGATCACAAATTGTTTTGGAATACTTTTTGGCTCACAATGGATTTACATATTACCATTGACATTGCTTCTTGCAAACAGCTGTCATAGCAACAACCTTAATGAAACTTACAATGACTGAAAAGTAATTTTTCTAAAATGGATTGAGGCCAGTCATGAATGCTTTTCAACATATCAGAATGCAGCAAGTCAATAAACGTATTTATGAATTTATGTTTATGTGCTGATGGACCTGAACCCAAGAATAACTTTCTGACAGTTTTTGTCTAAATGTAGACCTAGAGTTTGACTGTCTTACGAATGTTTTTCTTTATAAATTTCAGTGTTTTTCTTATCATTATAACTACATATGATCCGTATTATTTTGTTTTGTTTTCTGTATTTTTCAGATGTCAAGATAAAACATGTTTATTTAATTGGTGCACAAAAGAAAAAACTGTCAAAAAAGAACCAACAAAAGGCTTTGGATTTAGTGGCCAAGACAAGATAGCAGACTAATTTTGTCACTGAACGTACACAACAAGATCTTCCAAATCAAAACCATGAGAAGTCACTTGGACTGTATCTGACACTGACAAGATCGAAGTTGAACCAAGCTCCACACCCACAAGTGCGACTTCGTGCACTTGAAGGTCAGAACATCATGATGACATTGAGGTATCACAGGCTTGCTCAACTGGAACAATTTCCATAACTGATCTTACTCTGCCTGCAAATTCTCCAAATATCTCTAGTGTTTATGTTGATGCAAGTTGCTCTACAAGACAGTTTGAAGTTGAAATCATTTCTGAAAATGAAAATTGCTGAACTGTGGTAAAATGCTTCATGCTACAAAAAATGAAGAAACTAAAGCAAAAGATTCAGGGTTGTGGCTCGATTTTCTCTGCTGCTGATGTGGCTTATTGGATTGCTTGTGGACCCACTGACTGTTAACACCACAGTGGGTCATTTGTTAAATCTTGCTGGACTTTCAACAGTAGCAAACCAATGAAATGCTGTTTGCAAAGCTTTTCTTTGGGGTAAAAGCCAAGGGTGAGTAATACAAGAGAGACTGGTTATTGTATTCACTATCGACTCTGTCCCTAAATTTTCCTCGTGTTTTGTTGAAAGAGAAGGGTTCAGTGACTGGCGAAATAGTATTGTAATTGATCATCATGAAAGAAGCACGACTCACCGAGATTCTGTGGTAACATACTTAACTTACAAACAAGGTTTAGGCTTGCAACAAGAGTTGGAAAAACAAATTAAAAGAAGAGTGCCATTACTGGGAACATGTCTTGCAGTATGCAGTAGCTGTTATTTGTACGTTAGCTGAACGTCGCCTGGCTTTTCTCTGAACAGATGAAATTTGGGTCATTGCAGAATGGGAATTTTTTAGGGCTACTTGAGCTCATAAGTCAGTTTGATACATTTTTAGCAGGACACATTTATAAATATGGAAATTCTGGAAAAGGAAATCCTTCTTACTTGTCCAAAACCGCCTATGAAGAACTCATTGAACCAATGGTTCAGAAGGTCCACGCATTCGTTGTTGATGAAGTAAATTCTTCTAGTTATTTTAGCTTGTCAGTTGACTCGATGCCAGATCTATCACCTATAGATCAGTTAAGAGTTGTACTCGATACTTAAAAAATGGGCAGCCTATTGAATGCTTTTTAACCTTTCTGGAACTGAAAATCCATATGACTAATGAAATGGCAAACCAGGTATTGCAGTACTTACGTGAAGTTTGCAAACTTAATTTTCCAAATATAGGGGTCAGTCTTATGACAATGCTGCTGACATATCTGAGCATTATAAGGATATGCAGCAAAAGAATTAAGAAGAAAGTAAGTTTGCCATATATGTGCCTTGTGCAACCCATTCATTAAATCTGGTAGACCGAAGTGCTTTTTACTACTGTCAAGTGGCAGTTTACTTTTCTTTACAATGTATTTGCTCTATACATTTTTTCAGCCTTAACCAGACAGTGGAAAAAATTTAAAGCTTGTTTTGGAAATGAAAGTGTGTTAAAATCCCTCTCTGATACCATAAAGCAAGTGAAGTTCTGCAAAATGAATATGTGAACAAAAAAATGTGCAAATCTGTATGGGTCGTTAGCAGACTAACTATGTACTTTAAGGGATGAATTTGAAATATTTGAAGCAGTTGTAAAAGAAATACTACCAGGTATTGATTACAATGCTGCTCAAACTTGCAAATGTGTCAGATAGAAGGTACTCAATGACTGAGATGCAAAAGTAGATCGGAATGCCAGAGATAAATTTTACATCACCATCCCCATTGGTGTGGATTCCTGTACGTGGTGAGGGGACCTCCCAGGGAAGATTCTGTTCTTTCAGTTTACTTTCTCTGGGATCTAAGAATCGACCCACGTGTTTGCAGTGCGTGACGACCTGAGAAGGGGAGGAAAGGATCCTGGTGGTTGAGAGATCCAACCCTAACACATCACTTTGGCCTTGAATTCCTGTAGACGGGCGGCCTTTGGGTGGCCCCCTTGGGTCAATCGGCTGGTCCACTTGGGCGAGAGTCAACCAAGTACCAGTGTTGGAAGTTCTCAACGGGTATTGTGTCTGATGCTGGTGTTTGGGTATAGTGCTCACGAAACCCTGGTGTTGCTGCAATGTCTTTGCTTGACATTGTAGTGCGTCCCTTCGTAGGGTTTCATGGTGGGTACCGAAATTTTTCATTTATCCTGTGGATCCTCCTACGAAAAGTCAAATAAAATAGTGAAAAACAGTCAATAGGTAAACGACCACGTCTTGAAGACTGAGCAGCAATCTTCAACATCTGTAACACCTGCACCCCATTTTCTTATATTACATTCTCTTTCAGAAAAATCTTAAGGGCAAATGTCCCCCTTTTTATTCAAAAGGAACGAGAGGGACTTGCTGGCTCTACAAAGTCAGTAAAGAAGCTTCGATCTGGAGACATATTGGTTGAAACATCCACATCCCAACACAGCCTTTTGAATGCAAAGGCAGTTGGCGATGTACCTATTGAGGTTACCCATCATGCGACCTTGAATTAATCACGAGGAGTTATTGTTAACAAGGATTCTAAGAACGTCCTCGAGTCAGAGATTCTCGCTGGTCTCTCCACTCAGTGACTTTCTATAGTGAGACTCATCTCCACTCGCTAAGACAGAGTTACACCGCCGACAAACATCCTCGTTTTGACATTTACATCACCACGTGCACCTGCCACCATCAAGGCAGGTTATCTGATTTGCAGGGTACGGCCGTACATTTCAAACCATCTTTGATGTTTCCAATTTCTGAGGCTTGGCCACTCAAAGACGTCCTGTCGTGGTTCCCTGACATGTTCTCGTTGTGGTGGCAAGGACCACGATGCCTATGAGTGTCACACGGACCCACACTGTGTCAACTGCAATGGTTCCCACCCTTCCTACTTTCCTTCTTCTTCAAAATGGTTAGAGGAAAAAGAGGTACAGCATTTGAAGACGACCCAAAATATTAGTTATTCTTAGGCTCAGAAATTGCTGTCTGCCACTCCATCTCGGACACGTGCTGCTGCACTTCGTTCCAAAACTACAGTGGAAGTGCAGACAGATCTCTCTGTACCTCCAAGAGTATCTTTTTCAAAACAAATGAAAAGCGTTTTCACCTCCATGGTTAAAAAGGTTGATGAATTGACTTCCACGACCATCTCTGTTTCTCCTATACAGTCCAACAAATCACAAGATCCACATCTTTTGGCTCAAATACAGGCATTTCCACTGATATATCTTTTTCTCCAACTCCACAAAGCAAAGCAATCATTCGTTCGCGTCCTCAGTCAGTGGAATCCTCTTCCAACAACAAAGACCTATCCAATCGACCCAGGGCAGGATCCATGGAGATCGATAGACCTCCTCCAACTAAGGACAGTAAGGGAAAACAACGTGGTCATAAACAAAAGTGTTTTTCGCCCACTTCGCCTTCCTATCATTAAAAATGGCCACCTTGATACAATGGAACTGTCGAGGTTTACCTTCTAATTTGTATGACATCAAAACACTGATTGCTTCCTACCATCCTGTTTGTCTTTCTTTACAAGAAACATTTCTAAACCTGCTGATACAGTCACCATTCGGCAGTTTCTCTGTACAGAAATGACAGGCTGTGTGATGGACGAGTACATGGAAGGGTGGCACTATTGATTGATCAGCATGTGCTCACCCTGTCTTTGTCACTCAACACACCCTTGGAGGCCATAGCTATTCATGTTTTCTTGGGTCATACATCACTGTTTGTTTTCTCTACCTGTCCCCTGGAGAGACATATGATCAGTTAGACATTGATTCTCTCGTTGAACAGCTGTCATCTCCATTTCTAATACTAGGGGACTTTAATGGACATTATCCTCTTTGGGGTAGTACTGTTATTGATAGGAGGGGTCGCTTTGTAGAGCATATGCTCTCTGATCACAATCTTTCTCTTTTCAATACTGGTTCTTCCACTTATTTTCACGCACCTAGTCAGTCCTTTACTGCTATTGATCTCTCGGTTTGCTCCCCTTTATTATTTTTCCATATTTCATGGAGGGTTGGCAATAATCCACTAGGCAGTGATTTTCCTATACTTTTGAGTGAGATTAGCCGTGGTTAATGCCAGACTACCCGCGTGCCCCTGTGGAAGCTGTATCAAGCAGACTGGTCCACTATCAGTGTTTTCATAGAAGTTGATCCTGTCATCGTGAATCAGCCATCAATAGACGACTGTGTGGCAGCGGTAACTGACTGTATTATTCAATCAGTTGCTCAGTGTATTCCTAAAACCTCGACACGTTTTCCACAATATCCTCGTCCGTGGTGGAATCCTGCTTGCCACTTGGCACATAGGGCTCAAAAACCGGCCTGGGATACTTTCTGTAAATATCCCACACTTTCGAACCGCATCGCTTTCCAACGGGCTCGTGCACATGCTAGGTGGGTAAGACATCGATGCCAAAAGGAATCTTGGATTAAGTTCACAACTGGCATATCTTCTACTACCAGTTCCAAGGTCATATGGGACAGGATTCGAAAGGTCAGTGGGCACTACAAATCTGTCCCCTTCTCCATCTTACTCTCTGATGGCCTAGAGGTCGCTTATGTCCAGAGCATCGCTGATACTCTTGGTGCTGGTATCTAGCACTTCTGCTTGTTCCTCCACCTTCTTGGCCATCAAGACTCGGGCAGAGCATTCACCTCTTTCCTTTCGAACTGTCTCTGACTATATTTGCCCCTTTACACTGGTGGAACGGAAATTGGCCCCTCATTGGTTTGGCAGTACATCTGTTGGGCCTGATGATGTACACTAGACATGCTGCACTGTCTTTCTCCCGCTTCTCTGGATATTCTTCTAATTGTTTTTAATCGGATCTTGCAAGAGAATGTTTTGCCTGATGCCTGGTGCCAGGCTATTTATTATCTTACCATTGTCTAAGCCGGGAAAAGATCCCAAGATTCCTTTACACTTCCGTCCAATTGCTTTGACGAGCTGTCTCTGTAAGATTTTAGAGGGGATGGTTAATTCTCGTTTTGTTTGGTCCTCGAATCAGACAATCTTTTCTCGCCCACCCAGTGTAGGTTCCGACGACAGCACTCCACCGTGGACCACCTAATTCAACTTGAAACATCAATCAGAGAAGCCTTTCTCAAACGACATCTTGTATCAATATTTTTTGACATTGAGAAGGCTTATGACACAACATGAAGGTATGGTATTTTGCGAGACCTCCATATATATGGGTTACGTGGCCATTTACCCATGTTTATTCATTTTTTTTAACGGACAGGAGATTTCAAGTTCGTGTGGGTTCAACACTTTCGCGTTCTTTTGTACTGGAACTTGGAGTCTCTCAGGGCTGTGTTTTGAGTGTCACACTTTTCAGTATAAAGATAAATGCCATCACTGAACAACTCCCTCTCACTGTTGCAAACGTACTCTATGTTGACGACTTTCACATCTCGTGTCAGTCGTCGAACATGAGATATAATGAGCGGCAACTACAAGCTGCCCTCAGTCGTGTACTAAAGTGGACAACAGCGAACGGCTTTAATTCTTCTCTCTCTCAAACTGTCTGCATGTAACTTTACCGCCAACGGGGTATCCACTCTGAATCTGAACTTCGTATTAATGAAGTTTTGCTGCCAGTAGTCCCTGAGACCAAGTTCTTGAGGCTTATCTTTGACCGTAAGCTGACCTTTATACTACACTTAAAGCAGCTACGGGTCAAATGCACAACAGCACTGAATATCCTTCGTGTCCTCTCTACTGCCAGTTGGGGAGCGGATCGATGTTCTTTGTTAAAGATATATTGTGCTCTTATTCGTTCAAAACTCGACCATGGATCAATGGTCTATGGCTTTGCCAGATCCTCGGCCATAAAGATGCTGGACCCCATTCATCATCAAGGACTTCGACTATGCACTGGGGCTTTCTGCACCTCCCCAGTTCAGAGTTTATACGTGGAATCTCACGAACTCTTTCTGCTCCTTCTCCGTTTGCAACCCTCTTTATTGTATTTTTCGAAACTTTGCTCCTTACCAAAGCATCCCACTTGGAGATGTGTTTTCCTTCCTTAGTGGGCCTTACTTTTTCAGAACAGACAATCTGCCATTGCTCCTTTTCGCCTTTGCATCGAGGCACAATTGAATAAATTGTGTGTGTCCTTGGAAAACATCTTAGAATCCACTGGTCAGCCCATCCCTCCATGGCTTATTACAGCCCCCAAATGTGACCTTTCTTTAAGTCATCTGAAATAGGCAGATACTCCCGATTGGAAGTACCGTCTTTTATTTACTGAACATCTTTTAAACAACCTTTCTATTCCAATTTATATGGATGGTTCAAAATCAGGTGACCGTGTGGGCTCTGCCATGGTTTGTTACGGTTCAATGGTTACCCGCAGAATCTCCTCTACGGCTTCTGTGTTCACTGCTGAACTGTACGCCATATCTTTTGCCCTGGATCATATTGAAGCTGAGTAGTACTGCGACTGCACTATTTATACTGACTCCCTTAGTTCTCTGCTGACCTTAGAATCACTTCACGTTCGCTCACACCCTGTTCTCGCTGATATTCAAATCGACTGGCCCATTTCTTATTGACATTTATTTCTATCCAGTGTTTCTGGATAACAGGCCATGTTGGTATTTGCAGAAATGCGCTTTCAGACATGGCAGTTAAATCTATCTGCTCTGGCCCTATCACCACTGTGATTCAGCTATACAAACACATATACACACACACACCTGAGAGACAAAACTAAAGGGGCCTGGCATGGCCAGGTGTGTTAAGGCGTTCGACTCGTAATCCGAGAGTCGCGGGTTCGAATCCCGGTCGCACCAAATATGCTCACCCTTTCAGCCGTGGGGCCTTATAAAGTTACGGTGAATCCCGCTATTCGTTGGTGAAAGAGTGGCCCCAGAGATGACGATGGGCTGTGATGACTAGCTGTCTTTCTTCTTGTCTAACATTGCTAAATTAGGGACGGCTAACACAGATAGCCATCTAGTAGCTTTGCGCGAAATTCAAAAATCAAAACAAACAACAAAAGTAGAGAGCTTAGTGAAATTATGGTTTACTTTAACGTAAAAAAACAACACAGGAGTAACAAAACGAAAACAGATTTGAAGTAAAAAACTTCATTTTCACAGATAAAAGTTACAGAAGATTTCAAATTGTACTTTTTAAGTAAGTCAGATCCACCACTTTAACCCCCGTTAGTACAGCAGTAGGTCTTCGGATTTACAACGCTAAAATCAGGTGTTCGATTCCCTTTGGTGGGCTGAGCAGATAGCCCGATGTAGCTTTGCTGTAGCAAAACACATACTCCACCACTTTATATATATTATACCTCATCAGACTTCCCAATTATTCACAAATCAGACTAACATGTCTCTTTGACAGTATTTTCTCCTTTTTGGTGAAAACGCCACAACTTATCAACATTTCTGGTCACATTTCCTCTTGAACTACCAGTTTTATTCTTGACTCTTTTCTAAATTTGTTTGTAAAATTATCTTCTCAACAGAAACTTTAAGCCGCTTTTCATATCTTTATACCGATATCTCTATGTGCGAAATGACTGGTTCTTTAAACATTTTCATTGATGTAGTAGCATTAAGTAAAAATAGTTCATCCTCAGCTATTAAAGGACACACTTCTCTAATCAGTGATTGACACTCATGTTGATGTTGTAGCAGGAAGTAGAAATAGCTCATCCTCAGCTATTAGAGGACACACTTCTCTAATCAGTGACTGACAGCCATGTTGATGTCTTAGCAGGAAGTATAAATAGTTCATCCTCAGCTGTTAAAGGACATACTTCTCTAATCAGTGATTGACACTCATGTTGATGTAGCAGCAGGAAGTAGGAATAGTTCATCCTCAGCCATTAAAGGACATACTTTTCTAATCAGTGATTGACACTCATGTTGATGTTGTACCAGGAAGTAAAAATAGCTCATCCTCAGCTATTAAAGGACACACTTCTCTAATCAGTGATTGGCACTCACGTTGATGTAATAGCAGAAAGTAGAAACAGTTCATCCTCAGCTATTAAAGGACACACTTCTCTAATCAGCGACTGACAGCCATGTTGATGTCGTAGCAGGAAGTAGAAATAGTTCATCCTCAGCTATTAAAGGACACACTTCTCTAATCAGTGATTGACACTCATGTTGATGTAATAGCAGGAAGTAGAAATAGTTCATCCTCAGCTGTTAAAGGACACACTTCTCTAATCAGTGACTGACACCCATGTTGATGTCGTAGCAGGAAGTAGAAATAGTTCATCCTCAGCTATTAAAGGACATACTTCTCTAATCAGTGATTGACACTCATGTTGATGTAGCAGTAGGAAGTAGTATTGTTCATCCTCAGCTATTAAAGCACATACTTCTCTAATCAGTGGTTGACACCCATGTTGATGTGGTAGCAGGAATTAGGAATAGTTCATCCTCAGCTATTAAAAGACATACTTTTCTAATCAGTGATTGACACCCATGTTGATGTTGTAGCAGGAAGTAGAAATAGTTCATCCTCAGCTATTAAAGGACACACTTCTCTAATCAGTGATTGACACATGTTGACGTAGTAGCAGAAAGTAGGAATATACTCTTCAAAAAAGAAATGCAAAAGGGATATTTTTTATTTTAAAGAGAAATATGTATAATAACGTTACAAGCTCAGAGTATGTGATGTTACACGTGTTAAGGCACTGATTGTCAGAGCAAAATTACAATAGCAGTTGTGCACTTTAAAAACGGAGGAAAACATCGGATTTTTCGGAGAGATCTGCATGTTATGCAAGTGCAACATGTGCAAAATTCCTATAAAAGTGACGAGTTCTCGGTTTCCATAGCTCAGTGTTTAGCCAACAACACGCAATACAGCTACGTCAAAACTGACTGAAGCACAAAGTCATTGGTTCCTTGAAAGCAGGAGAATCTCAAACAGATGTTGCCAGAGCTGTGAATGTCCACCCAAGTACCATCACAAGACTATGGAAGCGTCACCAACAACGTGGATCAACTCGTAACTGTCCACGATCTGAGAGACCTAGTGTGACCACGCCGCACAAGATCGCTACATCTGGTTTCGTCATCTTCGGGATAGGACCACCACTCCGACGTCTACTGCCTCAACAGATCTTTTGCACATTCGAGGGAATCTTACGGCTCAACGATACGTCGACGAGATTCTTAGGTTCAATGTTCAACCAATCATCGTGAACGTCAATGACGTTTTTCAACATGACAACGCCCGTCCTCACACAGCCCGACTCACCACTGTCTTCTTGAGACACCACAACGTCAACGTTCTTCCCTGGCCCTCTAGATCACCAGATTTAAACCCCATCGAACATCTTTGGGACGAGTTGGAACGACGTCTGCGACGGCGACAACCTCAACCGCAGACTCTACCTCATCTTGCAGCAGCTTTGCAGGCTGAGTGGCCAGCCATTTCACAGAATGTGGTTCGTCATCTCATCGCTTTCATGGGCAGGAGATGCCAAGCAGTTATTGATGCTCACGGGGGGCATACTCGTTTTTGACGTTGAGTGACGTTAAACTTCAACTAGTGAGCGTGGACTTCGCCTTTGCAGACTTTGGATGTTCAGCAGTGAATGTGCAAAGTTTCACACATGTCATACAGAACTACCCGGAATAAACTTGTTAATAATTTGTTTCATATTTTGCCTTTTGCATTTCTTTTTTTGAAGAGTGTATATTCAACTATGCTTATTTCATCCATAGTCTCATGTGAGTGTCTTAAACCCTCAAATTTATATTATTTCGTTTAACTAGAAACTACAATTCTCAGATGTTCATAATTTGTATGTTTAGCTTGTAGCTAGACCAACAGTTTTCGTATTATTTGTGAAACTGAAATTATATTCCAATTTACATAACAGAACCAGTAACTTTTATGACCTTATCTTACTCGTGTTATTTGTAATTTTACAAGTTCAAAACGTCAGTTTTTTATTTTATTGGTGGTGTTCACATGTGTCAGTCTTCTAGCTCAAAATGTCATGCTTATATTTTATTGGTAGTGTTTAAACATGTCTGTATTCCAGCTCAAAAGTCAAGTTTTATTTTTACTGGTAGTGTTCACGTGTGTCTGTATTCTTGTTCCAAACATCAAGTTTTGGCTTTACTGATAGTGTTCACGTGTGTCTGTATTCTTGTTCCAAACATCAAGTTTTGGCTTTACTGATAGTGTTCACGTGTGTCTGTATTCTTGTTCCAAACATCAAGTTTTGGCTTTACTGATAGTGTTCACGTGTGTCTGTATTCTTGTTCCAAACATCAAGTTTTGGTTTTACTGGTAGTGTTCACATGTGTCTGTATTCCAGGACAACAAAATTGGTTCAGGTGTTGTTCACAATAAATGGCTGCAAGTAAAGGTCGAAAATACTGAACATTATGAAATGTTTGAAACATAACAGATAAGAACAGCAAGACTAAACGTTAGTAGATGCATTTAACCTAATTTTTGTTTAATTATAAGTTAGGAAACAGAAGTTGTGTATATTTTAGTAATCATAAGATTTCGTTGTGCTGGAGCCGCAAGTCGCAGCTGGCTGTGGTACTGTTTGTCATTTAGTATAGCTGGCTGTGGTACTGTTTGTCATTTATTATAGCAGGCTGTGGTACTGTTTGTCATTTAGTATAGCTGGCTGTGGTACTGTTTGTCATTTAGTATAGCTGGCTGTGGTACTGTTTGTCATTTAGTATAGCTGGCTGTGGTACTGTTTGTCATTTAGTATAGCTGGCTGTGGTACTGTTTGTCATTTAGTATAGCTGACTGTGGTACTGTTTTTCATTTAGTATAGCTGGCTGTGGTACTGTTTGTCATTTAGTATAGCTGGCTGTGGTACTGTTCGTCATTTAGTACAGCTGGCTGTGGTATTGTTTGTCATTTAGTTCAGCTGGCTGTGGTACTGTTTGTCATTTAGTTCAGCTGGCTGTGGTACTGTTTGTCATTTAGTTTCGCTGGCTGTGGTACTGTTTGTCATTTAGTACAGCTGGCTGTGGTATTGTTTGTCATTTAGTATAGCTGGCTGTGATACTGTTTGTCATTTAGTATAGCAGGCTGTGGTACTGTCTGTCATTTAGTACAGCTGGCTGTGATACTGTTTGTCATTTAGTATAGCTGGCTGTGGTACTGTTTGTCATTTAGTATAGCTGGCTGTGGTATTGTTTGTCATTTAGTATAGCTGGCTGTGGTACTGTTTGTCATTTAGTATAGCTGACTGTGGTACTGTTTGTCATTTAGTTTCGCTGGCTGTGGTACTGTTTGTCATTTAGTATAAGCTGGCTGTGGTACTGTTTGTCATTTAGTTTCGCTGGCTGTGGTACTGTTTGTCATTTAGTTTCGCTGGCTGTGGTACTGTTTGTCATTTAGTATAAGCTGGCTGTGGTACTGTTTGTCATTTAGTATAGCTGGCTGTGGTACTGTTTGTCATTTAGTATAGCTGGCTGTGGTACTGTTTGTCATTTAGTTCAGCTGGCTGTGGTACTGTTTGTCATTTAGTATAGCAGGCTGTGGTACTGTCTGTCATTTAGTACAGCTGGCTGTGATACTGTTTGTCATTTAGTATAGCTGGCTGTGGTACTGTTTGTCATTTAGTATAGCTGGCTGTGGTACTGTTTGTCATTTAGTATAAGCTGGCTGTGGTACTGTTTGTCATTTAGTATAGCTGACTGTGGTACTGTTTTTCATTTAGTATAGCTGGCTGTGGTACTGTTTTTCATTTAGTACAGCTGGCTGTGGTACTGTTTGTCATTTATTATAGCTGGAATGTTTTAAACTGGGAAGCCTGTAAATTATTTTATGGAGTATAAAAGTGTTGAAAAATGTAATTGTTTGTTGGACTTAAAGCCACTTTGAGGTGTCTAGTAGAAGTGTACAAACAGAAATTCTCTTTCATACTATATTTTTTAATTTTGTAATTTAAATGTTCTATAGTGGGAGTTGCAGGTCCTAAAAATAGTTTTGACATAAAAAGGTTTAATAACTTAGGCGAAGAATTTTCATTTTAAGCTATGAGACATTGTGGAGTGATTAGAGTTGTTTCAACAGCATAATTAGATAAAAGAAAGTCACGTGGATAGTGGAAACCATCGAAGGAGTAAATAACACAACATGCATCCCACAGATTGTCAAACAACTGAGGGCCTATTACCCGGGCATTCAGTTTAAAGACATCAAACGTCTTCTTAATGGAAGAATCATGCTTAAATGTCCTGAACCACAAGAGTTTTCACATATTTTGGCCCACTGGCCCAAGAATGCCTTTGGGGTTCAAGCCACTATTACTTCACCAAAAACAACACGCCAAAACTAACTGTCATTATCAGGGGTGTCGATTTCGAGATCGAAGATAATGAAATCACTGACGAACTAAAAACTCAAGGCTTCGACATTGTATCATCAAACAGAATTATCTCATTCAGAACGAAACAAAAAACGCCACTGATCAAGGTAACCGTCAACAAAAAAGACGATCAAGATAAATTATTAAAAAACGGTTGCTTTTTATTTTTCAAAAGACACACGACCGAACCGGCAAAAACACACCAAAAACCCATTATCCAATGCTACAAATGTCAACGGTTCGGACACACAAAAACTAATTGTTTGGCCAAGATGTGTTAGATGTGGCGGATCTCACGAGGTCGCTCAGTGTCCTAACGAGCGTAACCAAGTGAGATGCGCTAACTGTCAGGGCCCCACGCAGCCAGTTACAAAGGCTGCCCCAAATACGCAACAGATTCCTTTTCAAAACCACGAACAATAATAATCAAACCCACGGCACCCACATCACCAAACAACCTTTACTACAAACTCCAACTGACTCGCAAATCAAACACTCTCAACCAACACATACTAACGCGGACGTAACACGCCCGAAAACAACACAAGCATTCAACCCCACAGATTTCACCACAAACTTGCTAGCAATGCTAATAGAATTGAGTAATCTCCCCTCATTCGAATCGAGGCACGAGTCACTCATGGCTGTTTGCAGCCTTGCAAGTTATTATTTTAACCTTCCTCACCTCAAACCACACCATCTTTCACTCAAAATTTATGCAAGGAAAATAAAACAACACTTTAAAATCTTACACATCGACTGCCAAGGAAATCTCAAAGACAAAAGGATAGAAATATACAACATAAACAAACATATAAACGCCAACATAATCATCGTTTCAGAAACACTTTGCACAGAGAAACAAAACACCACAATCTCCGGATTCATCACACACAGCATACCTCACTCAGAAAACAAAAGAGGTATAATAGCTTACTTTAGTACAAAAATATCGCATTTAATCTCGATAGAAGATTCCTTTAAATCTAACATTAATGAAACCATTTTCTGTAATATACACTTTAACTACCGGCTAACTATTCCGATTCTAGCCATATATTGCTCACCAACCAAAGATATCGACATTAACTTCCTTCAAAAATGTGTTAATCGTGAACCCAAACCAATTATTATTGGAGATTTTAATTCACCGCATACAGAATTAAGGGGTAACAGAGACACACGCAGAGGATCGTGCATAAAAATTTATCTCTAGCAATAATATGCACCTAATCAATGACCATACACCTACACACTTTTCAGCTGCTAACGGCTCATACGATGTATTCGATTTCATCATCGCACCCAAGGACATGGTAAACAGAATATCTAACTTTAAAGTGCATGATGAAATCACCAGTGACCACTTCCCCATGTCATGTATGATTCACCCGCGCCACCCTGCTGTGGGGTACGTGACTCCTTCCGCATACATCTACACTAAAACAGACTGGCTCAATTTTAATGCCTCTCTGGACTAATACCTACCCCATCCAATTGAACATGTAAATAACAAAACAGAACTAGACAACTATGTTGATCAAATTACAGAAGCCATAAAAAACAATTCCTAAATCAAAAAGAAAACAATCACTTATTCAATGGACTCTAACACCACAAATTCACGCACTAATAATCAATAGAATAAATATTACAAATTAAACAAGAAATTAAAAAAGCCAGAGAAAACAATTGGCATAACTTCTGTAAAAACTTAGAAAAAACCAAGAACAATCCAAAAGAATTCTGGAAAAATTCAAGAGTATTGCTTCTGACAAAAACACAAATTACATGCTACAACATATCACACACAACAATAAAATCCTCTTTTAGCGATTTAAATTCAGTAGATTTCGACACACAACACCAACACCATGTCAACAACTTCCCCGGCGAGACACTAGAAGCATACTCAAGTTCAATCAATAGAAAAATAACCATAACCGAACTAAAAATTAATACCAAAAACTTGAAGAACACTTCCCCCAGACATGACCAAATACTATTCTGAAAAAAAGCTCCACTCTCCCACTACAACACCTCACAAACATCATGAACATTTCACTAGCGACCGGATACTTCCCTGACACGTGGAAAAAAGTCATCATAACGATCCCCAAGAAACAAACTAATAGAACAAATCCAGATAATTTCCGCCCCATCAGTCTGTTAAGCTGCCTTGGCAAACTGATGGAGAGAATTATCTCCAACCGTCTCCTCCATTTTTGCGAAACGAATAACATCCTTCCAGAATCTCAAAATGCCTCCAGAAAAAATAGACAAACAACAGATCACCTCGCACGACTCACCGAATCAATCTACAACGCTTATAACAACAATAAAGTAACCATCGGGGTATTCCTAGATGTCAAAAAAGCATTCGACAGTGTATGGCACAACGCCATCATATACAAACTAAATCACCTGCAAATAAATCCCACGATAGTCAAATGGATTTCAAATTTCTTAACCAACAGAACAGCACAAGTAAAAGTCAATAAAACTATATCCAAATCATTTAATATAACGGCAGGAGTGCCCCAAGGATCAGTCCACTCTCCACTTCTATACATAATTTTCGTCAGTGACATACCTTTTCCAAATCTAACATACACACACAATTCACAATACGCAGACAACATCGCAATCTGGAGCACCTACAGAAACCCAGTAATGGCCATGTCTCGCGTACAAGAATCACTAAACAACGTCTCAACATGGAGCAACAAGTGGAGAGTCGTGTTAAACCCAACAAAAACACAAGCAATCACCTTCTATAGGAAACTAAAAAAGCAAAGAAAAAATCTAGAAAAAATAAATATCACTTGGAAACACAACCATTAACATGAACAAAAACATCACATTCCTTGGCGTCACTTTCGACACAAAACTAACATGGAAAAACATATAAACAATATACACTCATCAATCAGAAAAAGGATTTCATAACTGGTAAACAATCGAAATGCGCACCGAACACCATTATACAAATATACAAGGCTTACTTCCGTCCACTAATAGAGTACGGATGTCAATTAACATACAATATGTCAAACAACACACTCCAGACAATCCAAGTGCAACAAAACAGAATATTAAAATCTGCATTCAGCCTACCATCATTTACGCCAACAAATTATCTTCACCAAATTAGCAATTTACCAACTATAAGAGATAGAATAACAGAACTTTCTCTCAAATATTACCTAAAAGCAGAAAATAGATTAAACTAACGGCATCACTACACAAATTATCCAGTGCACCAACAAAATACATCTCACCTTACAACATATTTCAAGAATCACAATCTACTCAACAAAGAATCTAAATAAATAAAATCCATGTCATTAACATGAATTCCTTTTTTTCAGAAACAGGGCACACGACAGGCAAAACTTTCGGCGCCTGTCCTGTGAAAGTGGGTTTTCTCGGGGCACTCCCGTTTCCCCCCACATCAAAATCTTTAGGCATTGGATTTCTAGATTCCAGCCCAGGCAACTCTTTTGCCAGACCCTGAATCGTGCCGTCTGATTTGATCTGGATTTGAATTATATTCATGTTCACATCTGCTCAACTTCTTTCTTTCGGGACAGGTCCCGGCCTTTCTTTCCGCTGCTGCATTTGCCTCCACCCAAGACAACATTTAGAGAGACATCCTCCACCCAAAAAGTCAATAATAATAATAATAATTTATTTATTAAAAAAAAAAACACCACCACTTAATCTCAATAACAATCCACGAAAGGGGACGAAGAGGAACCACAACGTTCCTGAACACCCCTGTTGGGGAGAGAACTCTTCTGATTTCTCTCTCTCTAAACTGAACCCCTGCCACGTTAGTTTAGTTTAGTTTTAGTGGGAACCAGTTTGTGTGTTCGCTATCGCTGTTATTGAGTTGTTTTAAGTTAATAAGTTTGTTTGTTTTGTTTAATTTTGTGCAAAGTTACACGAAGGCCACCTGCACTAGTCATCCCTAATTTTGCAGTGTAAGACAATAGTTTGTTGTTGTTGTTTTTTGGAATTACGCACAAAGCTACTCGAGGGCTACCTGTGCTAGCCGTCCCTAATTTAGCAGTGTAAGACTAGAGGGAAGGCAGCTAGTCATCACCACCCACCGACAACTCTTGGGCTACTCTTTTACCAACGATACATTAAGATACGCGGTTTCTTTTTTCCGCAACAAAACAGAAAGAAAACAAAAAAAATGGCAAACCTGGTGTTAATTATTTCAAAACTTTAAACAACTCAGAAAAAAAATCGGAGGGTGCGGTATCTACCAGATCCTACAATGATTTAGTAATAAATCTAAATCGAAGTGAGTTTGTGACGGTTAGGGTCCTGTTTACTGTGATTTCAGTTGTTGCTGTATGCGGACAGAGCCAACTACTGAAGATTTCTGTCATTATTTTTAAGAAAGTGTCGCGGGTTCGAAACCCCGTCGCACCAAACATGCTATCCCTTTTAGCCCTGGGGGCGTTATAATGTTACAGTCAATCCCACTATTTGTTGATAAAAGAGTAGCCCAAGAGTTGGCGGTGGGTGGTGATGATTGGTTGCCTTTTCTCTAGTCTTACACTGCTAAATTAGGGATGACTAACGGAGATAGCTCTCAAGTAGCTTTGCGCGCATTTAAAAAACAAATCACCCCTAGCGGAGGAAAGGACACAGATAAAATGTGGTTTGAAATGGTTGAAGTTAAACACAAAACTGCACAATAAGCTATCCGTACTCTGCCCACCACGGATATCGAAACCTGGTGTCTAGCCTTCTAAATCCACAGACATATCGCTTTGGTTTAAATTTTGCGAAAAGCAAGACAAGGGCAATCTCTACTTACTTTCCATAATTCAGCAACCATAAACTAGAGGAAAGATAGCTAAACTCCATCTACCACCAACTCTGGGACCATGCTTTCACTCGCAAATAATGGGACTGACCATCAAATATAATGCCCCATGGATGAAAGGGCAAGTTATTTTGGTGACGGAGATTCGAACCCATGACCCTTAAATTCAGAGTCGAGCACTTTAAACACAAGATCGTACCAAGTATACAACAGCTGTATATAAGTTATCAGAAAAGTGCAGTGCAGCGATTCACGACCTCTAACCTTGTACCTGATCTCAAAATGAAAGTTTTTGGGTTCGAAACGTGCGTATTAAGTTTTATAGTGTATTTATAGAAGTGGAATATTTAGAGACAAGGATTAATGTTAAATTTTAATGTAATCATGATACTAACACCTGGATGTATTTTATTATTCACAATCCCCAACTGTTACAGATTAGAAGTCTGGGAACAATGTATTTAAGACTACAGAGTGATATACGAACACCTGTAACTATTTATTGTAAGAAAACGTAATTTGAGCTTATTTTTAATCAGGCAAGTGCTAAGGATCGTAACACACAATAGTATCTATCTAGGCAAATACTAGCGATCAGAACAAAGATGATTGTTTATCTAAGCAAATACTAGAGATATGAACATAAGTTATTATTTATCCATACGAGTACTAGAAATCCGTAAAACGTGCGCATGCCATGAATCACGAGCAGAATTATGCACTCTCTTGGCTAGAACACAGTATGACATACGAACTTTTAAAACAAGAAATGAAAATACTTGTTACTTTTAATTTCAGTTTGGAAGTACATCTAGTTCATATGGTGTCATTCGTTACTGAGATATAGTTAGTTCTTTACCTGTTTTTTTTCTTTAATTTTGGCTTACTGTGTTTCTCCAAAAAATATTACAAGATGTAGTTTTCGGTAGGTCCTGAAAATTATGAGGAAGACAGCATCAATAAAGTTTTTGAATGGTGAAGTAGGAAACATTACCGTGTTTTGTGGAAAGACCACACTGTTTACACGTTTTAAGAACCAAAGAAGAACTGTCTGAGCTGGATAACTTAATTACTTAAAGTTAGCCATAACAATTATGACGAGTTGTATGTGTGACTGCAATGCATCCAAGAGAAGAGAAGCTAAAACTTTGCACACATAGTAAGGGGATAGTGTGGGTGTGTACTGAGATACTATGTGTTAGATTTGACTCAAAAATGTTCTTTATCCTAATTATTCTTCTGCTTTGTAAAGGTCTATAGAAAAGTATCATTTTTCTCTGTCTTACTCAATACACTATTTTCAACATAAACTTGGGAACTCTAAACATTTGAAGTAAACTACGTTTTGGAAACAGAAACTGAGAATACGGTAGAATTCGAAGACTACAAAAAATATACAGATAAATTCATAGTAATAAAATAATCGAATCTGAGAAACTAAAGTAAATCTATTTGTTTTTAAAAAGGGTTGGACTGAATTAAAATTGAAAAATCGTAAAATAAAAATCATTAAAGAATTGGTGCATTGGGGTAACTATAGAATTAATTAAAATAAAGGAGACACTTAACTGGTGTAGTAAGATCTCAGTAAATCCACACCTTACTGTGAGTTAGTACTGCATATAGAGTCCAGGTTAAATGGGTTATAACTAAAATATTCCTGGTTGACCAAGTATGATAATGATTGTAAATGTTTGATGACCAATGCTGTCAGTGAACAAAGGTCATGGAGTGACATTATTCACTGGACAAAGAATGTAAGTTGAAATTCTTCATATGAGTATGCTTTCTTTGTGCACATTTCCACTAAATGATCAAGAAAAAAGATGTTAGCATCACAAATATCAATCTTAAGGTAAAGAGGACTGGAAGGTTAAACACCAACCATCTAGTGGAAGAGGACGATTGTGCTGTTTGAAATGGTGAGTTATACCAGTGATGAATATTAGTAGTCTGTTCTCTTTATTATACTTTTAAAATAAAACAATAAGTTATTCTCTTGTAAACACTCTCAAACTCCTATATTTTGTTTTTTCTTTAATTAATTTTTTTACCCAGTGTTTTCCTTACATCATTGCAATATGTACCTGATTTGGATGTTTGTTTATTTTTTATCTTTATCATTTAATACTGAAACTCATGTTAGTGAACTTTTATTTGTCTTTCCTCCAAGAAAACATCTCTTAAATAGCAACTTATATAACTTTTTAAGAAATAAAAATTCATTCAATGTTTTTAGGTAAAATAAAATATCTACTATTTCTAAACGATTTGATTCAGAGACATCTCAAGAAATATTTCTAGGAACAGAGGGTTAAAGTTAAGAGCAATTAATCTGCCATTACAGACAAGTACTAACAATCAGACTTGATCATTTATGATTTGTAAGACTCATTTAAGTAACACTGTAGATTTGCAACTATATATACTCTATAATAATAAATGTTGGTTTGTTCTTTTAGGTTCTTAACACTGATGGAGAATTTCACCCTACATAAAACAGCTGCTTATATAGGTACAGTAATCTGAAATTACATAAAGCGCATTATTTCAATGGCATTTACTGTATATGTACACTAAAAACAATACATCTCTGAGATAACCTGCTGCTGATATTATCAGCAAGCAGCAACAGGTTAATCACAATCACATTATGTCAGGGTTTACAGAATGTCATCAAGACCACATAGATTTCTTTGAAGACCTGACTGACAATTGCCATGTTTTATATCCAAGAAGCTGCTGTGGTAGTGACATTTTCCAATATTAAGCTACAAGGTTGGTATCCAGAGGTTTTAAGTAAAGCTACTGATAAACCTAGCAATTTCTATTAGAACTCATAATCAAGTATTATTTATAAACATATTAAAGGAGGATTTAAGATTAATTTAATGCATCACTTCTTAGCTTGCAGCCTGAACTATTATAAAATTATTGTCAGAAAACAACAAAATTATAAATCCTGTCATTTTGAAATTCCTTCAAAGGTAAGGAGCACATTGTTTGTTTTTTTGTAACATGCAAGAGGGTAACAAATTGTAAATAATGGAAAAGCAATTAAAAGTGTTAATGACATTATGAAATCTAAAAAAATAATCAAATGTTTATACACTAATATTTTAGTAGTATTAAAAAGGGTAAACAAGTTATTGCTTTTATGACCGTGGTGTTATGCACAAAAAACGCTTTTACAGGGGCATAAAAACTGTTGATGCTGAGTTCCTTTAAATTTTTTCACGAGTAAAAATTACTGAAGACAGCGATTGTATAGACTTATGAAAAGTTAACAAATGTTTGAAAATAGCTAGATATTATTACTTTTTACAAGAATTTTCATGATACTAAAACACTGGATTTACATCTCAACAGGACAAAAATCAAATACTGTGATTACATAACGCACTAAACTCATACCTCACTAAAAAACAAAATATTCAACATGATTACTTCTGTTATGTTTTACCAGATAAGGAAGATCATCAACACCTAAAGGCTATAATTGCCTTTCTTCAGGAAATGAAATTCACAACATAATCACTAAAGCAATGTAGTTAAACCCCACTATGTAATAAAGCATGCATCACAACTAGTTAGAAAACATAGCTGATTATAACAAGAAAAAAAAAAACCCATACCAGCACTGTTTGTACACTAAGTCCTGTCTAATGAGATAAAACATTGTACTGTAGCCAGCTGTGTTTTAATGTACAGAAAACCCACACAATGGAGAGAATACGTCAGATTCCACTTGATAAATCCACTACCACTGATACATAGCCCATGAACACATTAGCAAATTTTTTATATGTGTGGAATTTTTCCATCGTCCTGTGACTCTTAACAATTACCCTCAAAGTTGATTATGAAAACATAAGGATATGAGCTGTCTTAGATATAATTTTTTTTTCAGCTTTAAGAGATTGTAGATTGACCAAATGTTATTATTTCACATGAGCAATAAATATAGAAAGGTGAGATATTCTGATAAAATATGATAACTTTTAAATAGTTGTGTGAAACAAAATAGAGAAAAATTGCAAATAAACTTTAAGAATATAATATAACAAGTTAGAAACTTAAAATCTCCCTCTGAATGCATTGATTAATATAAAAACTACATGTACTTTGGACTTCAAAGGTTTATTATATGCATTAATGATCTAATGATTTCATTCATAAATAATTTCAACCAGACAATATGGTGAATGGATGGTGGATAATGTTATGTACACATTAGATAGAATGTGTTTGTTTTGTTATAGCAAAGCAACAACGGGCTATCTGCTGTGTCCACCAAGGGGAATCAAAACCCTGATTTTAGCATTGTAAATTCAAACACTTACCTCTGTCCTACTAGGGAACAGAAAATGAAAACTTGTATAACAGCTGTTATGGAGTGAATACCTTTTCTGAGTTAGCATTCACAAACTTCATATCATAAAAATTGTTGTTATAACAAACTACTTACATCAATAGTATTCCAACCACTACTGTAGCTGTTGTATGCCAGTAAGCCTTATAAGCTGTTAAATGCAATGGTAACCCACATCAAGATCTTCTGTCAGGGTTAAAATAGCCTTCTTATTTTCAAATTATATATTCTCTAAAATAAAAGATTCCTAATTCTTTTAGCTTGTTTCACCACAGTCAAATACATTAGACTACAGGAGGTTTTTCAGTGTGTGTAAATAATCATACTTAAATAATTTCAAACCTTCACACCACCATTATTTTCTGATGGGATTCCAAATATATTTATATATGGTGCCTTTGTTGTTAATGTTTGCAATAATTTTATCAAGATACAAATGATAGTTGATACTGTTGAATAAGAACCAGAATATCATTTGATTAAGTAAGTGTTTCAAAAGTTGTACGAAGTTTAAAGTTAGGCAATTGAAAACAGATCTTTCATTTCAAAGAGAATAACTGATATTTTCTTGTAAGACAGGAGTATTTTGCAGTGAAAATAATATTTTATTGTAAAAAAGGCTCCAATGCAAACAAAGATTCATTAAAAATCCATCATTATATCATATTATTTACAACAGGAAAATTATTAAATGTTTTAAAAAAATTACCTTTCAAAATTATGCGAGAGTGTACATGTTATCTTGTATGATAACAGACAACTCAAATGATAAAAATATTATAGTTAAAATATTTTTAAAAATTATTTTATAAACTGCTATAGTTTATGACTGTATATATTCAGTATATACGTATTTTTTATCAAATTAACAATGAAATGGTGAAAATGTTTTTATATTAAATTTCTATAAAATGTGCATATAATTGAAAGTTAAGTAATAACATTTTATTGTGAAAATTATTTGTATTTTATCAAAAAAAGTCACAAGCATAAGCAAAATAAGTAACTGAACAATTTTAAAATGTTTCCATCTTCAGTAATATTTGACCCTTTGGCTTCCTATTAATGGCCAGTGATCCCACAAGAATATATGTGTGTGTGTGTGTGAAATTTCCAAGAATGCGTCAAATGAATATCCTTAAAGAGTTGTGTTATATCCCACAACAGCAGTTTATTTGGTACTAAATTATCAATCAAAGACAAAAGATTTAAGAACTAATATATTTTACTTAATCTGCTAAATGTATTACGTCTATTATTAATACTCTTAAGGTAACTTTTGAGGACTTAGCTGACACCTAATAAAATACAATTTAGATGTTAGAAAAGTGCTCATAATGATGTCCAAGCCCCTAATGGCACAGCAGTATGTCTGCAGACTCACACCACTAAAATCTGGGTTTCAATGCCCATGGTGGGCAGAGCACAGATAGCCCATTGTACAGCTTTGTGCTTAATTCTGAACAAACAAACTGATCAGTGATGTCGAGAAACCCACTTGTTGAGAACTTTTATATGCAAAAACGGCTCTTCTGGGCCCAGAAAACACTTCAAATAGAAGAGCGAACAACGTATCTCGTCTGTGTTTAATTGTCGGTCAGATCTGTTAATTATGAGGTTGGTCAACGGTTTGTCATGTTGATGTCTTTTCTGTTGCTTACATCTTAGTTTTTCAAGTTTTTTGTTGTGGCGGATCTTTTTGTCTCTATCGTTTTTAGTATTGATTTGGTTTATGTTTCGTTGTATTAGTCCGTAAATCTCTGGTTTAATGCAGCATGCTAGTTGATAGTCTAAGTTCATTTTTTTGAACTGAAGTCCAACAAATATTTGAAAAACTTATTACTAAACTATATTATAATCTAAAATTAAAATATACTGCTTTGAAAATGCAAGTCTTTCTATTCGAAATTTTGAGTAACTTACAAGTTATTGTGTCACAAAATATTGTGAACTCAGATAATAAATGAGCCATTTATCCCAATCTCAAACACACTTTGAAGAACTTTAATTTATAATTTGTATTTGCAATAATTAACTTACAACTACCGCTACTACCAGCTTTGAGTTTGATTAGCATCCGACAGAATTTTAGCTTTACACATTTCATGGGTATGAGCGCTAGTTCTAAAACTAATGCAATATCAAAAATTACAGATTAAAATCACATTAATTACTTATCTTAGGATCTGGAAACAACTATCATGATATCAGTCAAGTCCTATTTCTCACCTTTTAACCCAATAATACTGCTAATATTACAAAATATTTCATTCTACTAACAATGATAAGAATATAAACATACGCATGCTTTCGCATTTTCTTAATATGGCGAGAACTTTCTTGCAGATTCGGTTGTACTCTTTGTTCGAAACTGTAGAGGTCGCTTGATAACACATACAGACAGCTAACTATTCAGAAAACTGACAAGTTTTATAGTTTTATTTTAGTGAAGTGATGTCTCGAAAGAAAAGACCAAACGAACCAGGAAAAAAAGTTGATGAAAAAAAAATCAAAGTAAAACAATTTTAAATTTTATTTTTGTATACATAGGCATTGAAATTCTGAATCATGAAAATTGTAACCAGTGCAATATTTGTACTTGTGGTGATGTACTGTAACTTGAATGTACCGTAGCAGCTAAGCCTAATGCCAGTCTGTGAGTGTTAAAACAAAAATGAGTTAACCACATACGAATTGTTCATGCTAATTTTAAGTAGTATCTTCAGTACTATGACAAATGTTATGTTTAATGAACATTGGACAACATTTTAAAACGAAATTATCAGTATATAACTCATAAGTATGGACAAAAAAATTGTAAATTTACGATTTTTAAACTTTAAAGGCAATGGTGAAATAAGTGCATGTCCTCTCACTTTGAATTGTGGCTCTATCGTAATCAGAAAAAAGGATTTTCTAGTTGTTGGGTGAGTCCTACAGATTATTATGGTTTTATTCTTATTGTCACTTGTCAATGTGAAGCAGCTAGAAAATCATGAAGAGCACTTAATAAGACAAGTACTTTTCCTTTTGTCTTAATTGCTTTAGTGACTCTTTATGTGAAAGTTTTTAACTATGAAAAAACTATTTTTTATAATATTAAATAGTTTTTCATGAAAACAAATTCAGATACAAGACCAGAAACAACATGGGTAGATAATTGTACTTGGCTGTCAATCTGAATATTTTGTTTATTGGCTGATGCCTTTACCAAAACCTCATTGGCCAAAAAACAGACAACTATTGCACCTTTTTTTGTGAAAACTAGATCTACAGCTGGCCACAAAACAGAAATGAACATGCTACAACATTCAGTGATTAAATGTGCTGATCCTCTATTGATAAAGTAACATTAATACAGGAAAAGAAGAAAGTGGCTTGTAAGTTCAAAGTGACAGTGTAGATGCAATGGTTTAGACTTGGAGGTCAAAATGGCATAAAAAGCAGGTGTGAAAGAGCTGCAAGGTAAATTATATATATGAAGAAAGAGAAAGGAAGGACTGATTCATCTATTCCACCAGAGAGTGATGAAGATGAAATTCCTAGCAGCACTTCTAAGGATCCCATGGAGTTTGTAATACTGAATGAATGATGCAGATAATCCAAGAACTGAAGAGTAAAAGCAAGACATTGTTGTGGTATTTCAACATGGCACAGGAGCAATGCCGATTCAATTTGGTATTGAATCTACAACAACATTAAACTTTCTAAATCAAGAAGCTCTATGAAAAGCATCAAGTTTCAGTGGTCTTGAAAAGAGCAGTTGATTGCTTGCATTCTGCTTGGCAGGATTAAGGATTCTTTGTACTATGTTACTTCCAGGAGATACAGATGATCTTATGAACATGACTGGAAATATAATTAAATCTGATGATACAAAACTATTCTCATATGCCAACAATATGCAACAAGTTTTGCCAGAAAAAGTTATACTTGCACTGATATGTTTGTCAGTGATGTTTAAAGAACTGAAAGATAGATTGAAGAACAAACTTTTAAAGTAGCTAGATGAGAATTATCCCACTGATGTGAAGGTCATGGCTTTTGTACCTACTCTGAAAAGAAAAAGCAAGAACGAGAACAAATAGTCAATAATACAACATACACATCTTTCAAGTTTACTGCTGTGTACTATAGGAGTCAAAAACTTGCAATAGCATTAATAAATCTGCATATTATTTTCATAAAACTTTGTGGGAGATTTTTGTTCAACCTGAAAACTCTAAAAGTGAGTTTTAGCTCATTCTAGAATGATGTTATTTATTAAGGGTAGCCATTCAGCATAGATCCTGGGTGTCTGACTTGTGGAAGCAGTCTTAAAAATTTGCAAACAGTCTAAAAAAAAGTTGATTTATTTATATCAACCATTTGTAATTTTAATGTATTTGAACAGAAACTAAAATAAATGGGTATCTGTATTGATGGTGGCACTATTTTTCTCTCACTTTGACTATCTGATTTAGATTTACATTTCTTAGCTTTAGGCCAGATCAAAAAGTAACTTGTTGTTGTAAGATTCATGGTTAAATTTCAAAATTTGTTAATCAGAATGAAATACAATTGTATACCTATGAGAATTCATAACATAAGTTAGTTTCATGCAAAGTAATGAATTAATTTTATGAAAATAATCAACTTGTGTGTCCAATTATTACAGTCTTCAATATTCAGTCATCAAAAATTAATCTTTTCAGAGGCAGTTCACATCTTGCACAGAAAGCTGTCTTCTTTATGTCTGCCTTAGAAATTTTCATGCTACTTGTGAAGTTCTGCTGATTGTGTAGTAATGATGGATTACAGTCATGTTGACTAATTGTTTTTTCAGTTCCGTTGTGATGCGTCTTGTTTGGTGATATTGTTTTGTCTGGTACACATGACATGGTGTGTAAGGCAGAGGTGAGACTTTTTCTTGTTTCTGTTTTTTAATAGTGTTCTTTGGCTAGTGTATCAAATCTGATTTTGAAATAACCAAATACTTTGTTGAGGTCAGAAAGTGACTGATTTGGGGTATAAAAAAAAATTGTTGTGCAGTATAATTTGTGTATGGAGTAAAGTTTATTGTCTTAATTTTACCTAATATAAAAGCTATATTAGACTGGCTTTCCCATAAGTTATTTCTATGTAATTAAATAGAGAGATTGAGCAAGAAATTCTGGAATTTGTATATTCCCATTGTTGTATGACTTTTCAGTAACATAAGTGCATGATATGTATCTTAGGACAGTTGGTTTTACCAAAATAAAACAGAACAATGTTTTGACCTTCTTAGGTCATCTTCAGATTAACAAAGGAGTTTGCAACAGTTGTCCTGAAATACATTTTTACTTCAAGTTGGTTTCTCGTCACTACGAAATATGTGATATATTGTTAATCACTTACCCTCCACCTACATGTTGATTTGGCATGTTTTTGTAAACATATAAATACAAAAATTTTGATATTTTTCTTTTTTCCCATTATTGCATTTGCTTGTTTTGAAGTGGTGTAAAATAAGCATGAGAATATGACAATGTGAGTTTAATAGTACTGAAAAACATAAAATTTTATAGTTAACTGAAAAGTTTTAAGAATTATACATAAGTGTTATTAATACAGATTATCTTTAGATACGTTAATGATCTGGCTGTCTAAGTCGGTCATAAAGGTTTTTAAGATTTTATTTCTTGGAAAACAAATAACATAAGTTGAATCTTTCAGACTGAGTTATTCAAGAAAAAGTTAAAATATTTTCCAGAATTATTATGGTTTTTATACCTTATGTGTTATATAGAAACTGAAATACATCATGATGTATTTTACCACATTAATATTGCTCTTGATATGTAGTCTCAAATGTGTTTAAATTTGGAACCTCTTTGCTTTCTACTTTTAGAGATACATTTCCCTGACATAAGTTAGGAATTTTTTAGCATTAGTCATATATAAAAGAATTTCTTAAGTGTGGAACATCACATTTACAATTTCACCCATTTAAGGTTCTAAATATTTATTTTTCAGTATTTTTTTTAAGGTCTAGCACTAAAATTGTAGTAATGTACAACTTCTAATTATAAATATTTATTCTTTATCAGTGAAAGTTAAATATTTTCTTTTGGAGTGGTTGGAAAAACACTTTTATTGCATATGAGTTCTGCAGTTATAACACTTAGAGAGACATAAATCAGGTAGATAATTGTGACTAACCAACAATAATTGGCTTTAAAAGAACAATGAAATTATTTACCTAGCTAAAACTCATTCAAAACAAAAAGCATAAGCTGTTATATTACTGTAACTTTATTGAATGTTATTTTCATACATTTTAAAAATGTATGTTGGTACATTATATCTGTTTTTATAACTTTAAAAAAGTGTGACTTCATGTGACTTTTATTCTTTTTTGATTCATCTAGTTGTAGCTATTTATACATGTATCACAGTCTTGACATCAGTGGATTGTAAAGTGTTCAATAGTCTCAACACCAGTGAGTTACAAAGTAAATTAATTAGTAACATTATCTGCACTAAACAGTCTTATATTCAAGTTGGTGTAAAGTTTAGACACAAGTTTTCTCTGAATACTTTGTTATTACATTATTATTGAATAATATCATAATTTTATAAAGTTATATTTCCTGTACATAAATCATTATATGTATGCATTCATGAAATTACATTTTGCTCTATGTAATTTATAAAATTGTGTTCTTTGCGTGCTTTATAATATATTATTGTATTATATCTGAATTTTACAATTGTG
>CM022392.1:2010050-2059493 GCA_011833715.1 Carcinoscorpius rotundicauda
TCTCCTTTTGAGATTGGGATAATAATTGAAGTTTCTTCACAATATGTCTCTCCAAAAAAAATTCTTATTTTATTCTGAAAGTTGAAAATTGTCTAAATAAGATTAGAAACAATATTATCCTTACCTGTAGTGTCAAGTTGAGAGTTTCAGATGATTCATTATATCGGTAAGGAACATTAGATTTTGCATCCATTTATAATTTTCCAGTTGAGAATGGAATCTTTTCTTTTCTTCAAGAAAAGTAAAAATAGGCTCCATCAGATCCACAAACCTATGCAAGGTATTGCTGGTTGACAACCATCATCACAATGTAAAAGAAAGAGACATCACCGAGTTTATCTTCAAGTTCCAGTTCTTCAATAAAATTTTTGAACTCTCGGTGGATGTTGCCATTTAAGTGTATGGAATTGACAATTTTACAAACAAGTTTTATAACATCTTCATACTTGAAGTATCTGGCTGCTAGGTGTTCACGATGTATAATGCAATGAACAGGGAGACACTCTGGAAAGCTGAGATCACTTTTCATAAGTGCAATTAATCCTGCATTTATCCCCACCATTGCAGGTATTCCATCTGTTGCAACACTGACGAGTTTACCCAGTGGAATATCAGTATTTGTTAAGGCTGTCAAACGCATATTTAATATCAACACCACGATTTGTTTTTTAATTGCCAGTAACTCCAACACCTCTTCTTTCACAGTTACATCAGAGGAAACATAACGAATAAAAACCACCAGTTGTGAGTTGTCTTGTATGCCTGTCGGTTTGTCAAGGGCATAGCTGAATGCAAGAGAATTCTTTAAATAATTTTGCATTTTGAGTGCAACTTCATTACTGATCTGGGAGATACGTCTCTCTGTAGTGTGGCATGAAGCTACTGGTTATGCCATTAATCACTGAAGTTTTGTGTTATTTGGATGTGACACTGCAGCAACTTCAGCGATATTCTTATTAACAAATTCAACATCAAATTATTGGCGTTTAGTACGAGCAGTATTCCATGATATAACAGAACGAGCTTTAGTCGTTGTATCAACTTCCTTACTGAACATTGTAAACAGTGAGTGCTGGCTATTACATGATGATTTTAACACAGTTAACTTCTTTTTTCTGTAATTATGATTCAAGTGGATAATCAGATGAAATGTTTTTGTGATTTGTTTCATGGTGTTGTTTCAAGTTACTGGCTTTGTGATGTCTGAGTAACACATTGCAGATAATGTACAAAGATTTACCTCATTTAACAGTGAATGCAAAAATTTTCTTTGTACTCTGGATTAAAATTTCTGTTTTCATCTTCATACTTTTACTTCTTACAATTTGATGACGTCAACTTCCTTCACAAAATTTTCACAGATACTGTTATAAAAAGCATTACTTATTAATTATTTTTACGTAATACAATGTTTAAACCATTGTTTTATCAATAAACGACAGCAGCCAAGTATTTACAAATACTATTGTCGAGTGAAACAATGACTCTCAACTTTTCCTTCCACGTTTGTCCATTTCTTGATCAATAAACAGAAAGCTTGACCCAGTGACGTGCGATGACTTGAGGAAAGTCATGAAAGGGTAAGTTGGAACCTTCATCTTCTGTTTAAATAAACGTCACTATATGTGTGCATCTGTTCATTAAACGTTTCCACATTTATTGATAAAAGAGCATCAAACTTGACATAGTGATTCAGTAAGACATGAGAAAGGTCATGAGAAGGAGCCGTCGAATTTCCGATCCCCACGCAGTTTCGTATCTAATTTCAATCAAAACACATTACTTTCCGAAAAACAACAAAAATTAAAAAACGTGGCATTGGTATACTATTGATTAACTGACTTCGATTTAATCTATTGACCCGGCATGAATAAGTGATCAGTGCGTTCTTCTCATGCTGTGCAAGTCAGGGCTGGAATTCCAGTCGTATCCTGAGTGGTCCAAGAGTCGGCGATGGGTGGTGATGACTAGCTGGCTTTTTTATAATATTACACTTTGGCAAGGATAGCGCAAATAGTCTTCGTGTAGCTTTATACGAAATTCAGAAATCAAATAAACAAACTCTGGTCTATCATTTCAAAAATTATTGTCAGAAACTTGTTTGGTTAGATTTGCATTCGTAGCTCCCCTGTGGCCCAATTGGTTAGCACACAGTAACAAAGACACCTATTATGTGCTTTGTTAAGATGAAGTGTATTCTTTTCTACAAGTTTTTTTTTTTATCAGAAGTGTTCCATTGTTTGCTTTCTTTTATTCACGTTTTTCGTGTAATTTGATTTATATACTTACCGCTAACTATTATTTCTTTTATATTTTCTAATACATTTTATACCTGTTGTTGTAATTTTTAACAAGGTGGTATCTTGCAATGTTTTCTTTCCATATGCTAATTATTTAACTAGTGTTTTATTTCATGTATTTTTGTTTACACCCCTTCTTTGAGGTGGGATGGATAAAGAGGAAACAAAGAGCACGGTACTTATAAGAGTACTTGTGGGATATGCCGGGATTGGGAGTTCGAGCCTCACCTAGGGAATGTAGGTTTTGTTACTCAGTGGCTCAACGGTATATCTGCGGACTTAAAACGCTAAAAATTGGGTTTCGATACCCATGGTTGGCAGAGCACAGATAGCCCATTGTATAACTTTGTGTGAAAACAAACGAAACTTTAAATTCTTGGTGTGTACGTGCATGTATCACAGTTTGAAAAAGAAAAAAAATATTTTATAATTGTTAATTGTTTTCAAATCACATAGTATATTATTAATCTGCGCTTACTAGAATACCTTCAATATGCGGACATATTTGATACTTAAACTTTGAAGAAAGATAGATTATGACTCGGAATCCGATTAAAACTGAATGAAATTGGATGTCTTATTCGATTTCGAGCCAAATTTAGCTATCTGGAAACAGAAATGACACACCAACTTGTTATTATTATGTAGGCCTCTTGTATCCAGGCTTAGATTTAATTATAATTTTAAGTTGTAAATGTACATATTGAAAGTTGTTAGTAATAAAGCGCGAAGGAAATTGTAACACTGTGATAAAAATGTAGTAATCATTAAGAGTTTGTTTGTTTTGAATTTCGCGTTAAGCTACTCGAGGGCTATGCGCTCATCGCCCCTACTATAGCAGTGTGAGACAAGAGAGAAGGCAACTTGTGATCACCACCGACGGCCAACCCTTGGGCTTATCTTTTACCAGCAAATAGTGAGATTGACCGTCACCTTATAACGCCCCCACTGCTGAAAGAGCGAGCATGTTTAGTGCGACGGGGATTCGAACCCGCGATCCTCACATCACGAGTCGAACGCCTTCCCCTACCTGGCCGTGCTCGTCAGAGTAAATATAATTTGAATTGGGTTGGTTAAGAATCTCCATGGTAGTGATATTATATAAACAACAATTTGAGTAAATGAATAACATATATTGTCTATAACAGTGATGGCGAACCTTTTAGAGATTGCGTGCCTCAATTGTGACCCAAAATTATTTTGTCTATCCGAACGTGCCAGGATTTTCATAAAAATGGCAGTTACTTTCCAATAAAAACCGACTTTTTGATGAGTATCTTTATTTTTAAAAAAGTCGAATTACAAAAGTTTCAATGAAACTAATAAATAGCCTTGACTTAAAATGTGTATATTTTGTCTTGAATTTTATTAAATCAATGCGATCTCTGCTGTTGTGAACACTCGGATAACTTGTTAATTGATGGTTCATATTTTGTTGATTTGAGAGCAACACATGCAACACTCGGTTCATCTGTAAGCTTGTTTCTTCTGTCTGATTTGATGAAATTCAAAGTTGAAAACAGCTGCTCACAAGCGTAAGATGATCCAAACAAAGTAAGAAGAGCTATTCCAAGTAATTTCATGAACTTGAAATTAATTGGCAAAGAATTCCACACTTTAAGAATTCCATTTTCACAACTCTTTGCAACGTTTTCTTCCAAGATCCTTCCACACTGTATTTTCGCAAGTGTTTTACGTAGGGCACAGAATTTTTTAGTCCAAGTATGGTTTTCCTGAAATTCTACCAGCTCCATTTCTAGAGTTTATGACTGCAGAATAATAAGTAACCAAAATAATTATTTATTCATATTGGTTGAAGACCAATACGAATAGATGTAATGACTTACGATGCCACCCTCGTCGTTCGAAAGGTTCGACATGCAACCTGTAGGGATAATATCCCTAATATATCCCTGAGATATATTATAGTATTAATTTAACCCGAAGTAGAGACAAGGGCTGACGTTAAGGCCCATTAAACTGGGAACAACGATTTCCCAGGCTTTACCGATATCCAATCCTTCTCATCGATCCTACCGGGAATATCCCTAGAACTAGTGTTAGCTACACTTACGCGCATTGCTTCCTCTGCACCACGAGGAGGCCCTGAAAATCGAAGTACTTGAGCCCCTGTGCTCTCAGGTCATGCCACCTCTCATAATTACCTAGCTTGCTACATACTTCTTAGCAAAGATGCGGGAATCCTATCACGTGCCAGAAGTTGTGGCCTTGCGTGTCATAGTTACGTCATCACTGGACTCTATAATGTTTACAGGGGCATTTTTCTGCAGTTTTATTATTTGAATTTTGTTAGTTTAATACTTGTAATTAAACCATGAATTATGATGTTCTTGCTTCATGCTTGAGGTCTAACAAATTGCTTAACATTTAGTATTAAATGTTCGCACTGACAGTACAATGGCGTTTGATACGAAGAAATTTTTACAATGTTAACAAAGTGTTTATTTTCTTATTAACTAATAATGTTTATGAGGTTTATGCAATTTTTAAAGGCATTCTCTGTTTATGTTAATCATTTTAATGTTTTTGTTTCATTCTGCATGAAACTTAATTGTCGTATTAGATTTTGTAGTGTAAGTTGGAAGAGTTCCAGAAGTGAATAAAAATGTAATTAAGTGGTAAAAAGAGTATTGGTATAAAGTATGCATCATATGATTAGAATAACCATTATAATTTAACTTTATCAGTGTCTTATTTTGGGACCTTTGATATTTATATGTATCAAAGGCTTGTTTATATACTTCCAGGGGAACTGTAGAGGCTTAAATGGGGAAACCTTGACGCTTGCAAGTTATAACTATTTCTTTCATTAATGATGCATTAGTAAAGACAGAAATGGAATATCATTAATCATAGAAATGATGGGTGTGTTAGTTTGTTATAACTTGAAAACAAATTAAATGTTGCATTGACTGAAAATATCCCAGGGTACAAGCTACAGTGTGGGATCATAATATGTACCCTAGTGTTTGGAGGTGACTGAAGAAATAGGACCCACATTGCAGTGGGGATACACTGTCTATCAATCTTAACCTCCATTCACCAGTCTCCTATAAAAAATAGAGTAGCAATAGATATAGAAATAGAAGTTAGGACAGTGAGATGTGAGTGCTCAAGCCCACAACTTCCTACATGTGAAAATGATGTGAGACATGTTTTTACACATGAAAACTACACACATGATTTATAAAATACAATGCAACAACTGCCATGACTTCTATATTGGGGAAACTAGATTCAAAGAACACAAACAAAACACCTTTACACGTTTTGAACACTTCAAATGTAGTAAACACATTATTATCGGAAACATCCAAATACTAAGTAGGGAAACAAATGCAAAATCAATGAAGCCCTATTTATACAACTAAAATTAAAATTAAACCAATATAAGGGAACACAATACTAATTAATAACCTTAATCCAGCTGCATCACCAACTCACAATCCTGTACTTGTTTATACTGTCGTCTCTAAGACGTGCCCAGCATTGTTCAGTTGCAAACTTTCTCTATTAACCTAAAGGTTTCCTAGGAAGGTCAAAATGTTGTTCTCCACTTATCTTTAAAAGTGTCAATACCCATTCTTACTCTTCTGAAATACATTTTAGTTTCAAGTAGGTTTCTTGTCATCAAGAAAGCCTAATATTAACTAATAGTAAGAATTTAATGGTTCATTTAAGTGACTGTTTATTAATATTTGTCATTGCACTAAAAATATTCCAAGGTAAAAATTACAGTGTTGGATCATATTATGTACCTTATGTTTTGGAACCGACTGAAGAAATAGGACCCACAATGCAGTGGGGATACACCATTTATCAGTTTTAATCTCCATTTGCCAGTCTCACATAAGAAATAAAGAGTAGCAATAGATATAGAATTGGAAATTAGGAGAGGTGTGGGTGCTTAAGTCCACAACTTCTCACATGTTTTTAAGTTATAACAAACAAGTATAATTAGTCAGAGGTTTAGGTTTGCTGTTTTTAATGCAGTCCTTCTGATTTTACACATTTCACTATTTAACTTCATTAAAATGTATTTATTTTCACTAAAACATATTAATGATTGTGATAAAAATACTGACAGAAACAGGTTGTACATTCATGTTGCATAACAAAAGTTATTAGTGTAAAATGTTTTATAAATTCCAAATAAATGAAAATCAAACAAATTCAAGTATTTGGAAAGACTTGAGACCTACTAGAGTGATAGCTCTGATGATAAAATGATGCTTTTGAGAAAGTCTTTAAAAGGTTTAATGAGCGAACATGAATTTGGAAAATGTTTTTTGCTTATAAGATCAACAGGAGAGGAGTTTTATGGAGGATTAGACACTTGTTCTGCAAATATTAAGGCTAATTTGTAACACCTTTGATATTTTTCTTATGAGAGAAAAGAAAATTAATTAGCTTATTAAAATACATTCTATGATTTCAAAAATTTAAGAATGGGTTTCACATGGTAAAACATACTATCTCAAGACATCCATCATAAGTATGGTCTTTTACTGTCTTTTCATCCTTACTTTCAAAGTCAACTTGCCAACTAAAATTATTCAGAATTGGTCTCTGTTGGTACGAAGGTTTGTAGTCAGTGAACAAATTTTCAATAACTTGTACAGATGTGAACAATTATTTTTGTCCTTATCATAAAGTTAGAAACAATTAAGGAATGTTATGAAGAAAAGAGTATTTAAATGTGATTGTTTGGAAAGGTTTGAAACATTCTATTGTGTATTGGGGAGAAGGAAGTGAGTTTATTCTGGAAGTGGAATTTCATGTTTAAGAATTAAGAGGATTTCTTAAACTTTCAGTAGGTATGGATAAACCTACGTTACATCATACGTGTGAAAAAATTGCATTATAAAGGTACTTGTCTCAGTTTATGATGTCAGTATTGTTTGTTTATTTAATTTTACCTTTCAGTGCATACAAATAATTTGTGGTCTACACAGAAATGACTTGAAGTTTCCCTCTTCACGTTATTGTAACGTATTGTAGAACCACTTGCATGCTAAACAACTGAGAGAACTGTTTAGAACTGGAAAATTTAATTGGTTACCTTCAGGCAGTATTTACATTGATTAGTTTTGTGTAGTTTAATCAAAACTATGGCTTAATCAATTGTCACAATAATAATAAACTAATTGTAAATAGAGATAACAATTTTCTTTATTTTTGGTAATTTTTTTTATTTCTCTCCAGACGTGTTCCTTCTTAACAAAACAGTTGATTTACTGTAGCAGATTGTGATTTCTCTCCAGACTTATTCCTTCTTAACAAATCAGTTCATTTACTGTAGCAGATAGTGATTTCTATTGGAACTACTGATCATTCTAGAAACTGTTCCTTCTAAACAAAATTGTTTGTTTGTTTTGGAATTTCAATTTTGGTAGCTACTCTACCACTGTAAGTAATGATCTATGTACAACATTGTTGGTAATGCACAGAATGACTGACTTTCCACCCCAATTAATGGTCTCTCCTTTGACTCATTGCTACTGAATAAAACAGTTGACTTAACAGTTTAAAATAATGATCTGTATCTAGGTTCCTAGTGAACAAATTAACTTATCACTACAGGTAGTGATGTCTCTCTTCACTAGTTCCTGCTGAACAAAATATTTCACTTCCCATTGAGAAAGTGATCCATCTTCAGTGTTGTTGGTAATGAATAACATAGTTAACTTACCACTTCAAGTAGTGATCTGTCTCTAGGTGTGTTCCTAGTGAACAAAACAGTAGTCATTTTGATTGTAAAATGCTGAAGTCAAAATACGAGAGAGTAAGGACTACTTATGATGGCTTTCTTTACCAGTTAGTCAAGAAACATACTAGAAACTGCTGGTTTAGATTTATTTTTAACTTCAACTGTAGAAGTAATCAAGAGGTTTCAAATTTAGGAACGTCTGGGAGTAAGTGATCATTTCTGTGTTAGGTTTAATATTTTCCTGCATATGCAGATTATAAATAGTGATATTCTGTTTACAAACAAGAACATTTTGCAACAATGATTGTCTGTTGTGAATTAGACAGCTGATCAGATGTGACATATTTTTAAAGACAAATTTTTATCAATCCAGGGAAAACATATTCCTTAAAGAAAGAAAAGAACAGCAGCAAATAAAAAGCAAGTTTGTATCAGAAAAACTTCAGGAGAAAAAATATTAAAGTGTCATAAATTTAAGTTCACTGGTGTGCAGGAGACAAAGAAGATTATATTAGATCATGAAACTTGGTAAAATGGTAAATTAGATCATAAAAAATAATGTGAGAGAAAATGTTGGTTGAAAACATTAAGAGTAAGGGTTAACAAATTGTTAAGATTGGAAAAGAACCCTATATGAATAACTTGGTATTTTTTTCTCAGCCATTGAATAGTGGGCACGTACCAGAATACTGGAAATTAGCTAATGTAACATGTCTTTTCAAGGCAGGTGATAAAGATTATCCCAGTAGTTACAGACCTATTTGTGTTACATCAGCTGTGTGAACATTTTGGAATGCCTGATAAAAGATGTTTTACAAAGCCATTTAACACACTTTAGATTTTTATGGAATAGTCAACATCATCTTACTATGGAAAACTCTTGTCTAACAAATCTTTTGGCACATATTATTTATATGGCAACTGAAAAATATTGCATGTGGGTTATGATAACTTGAGTTATTAGTGTGATTTGAATGGGAATAGCCTGAGAGCCAAATCAATTACATGCCTCTCTAGGTGGAAAAATAATTAGATTTATTTTATATTGCAATTAATAATTACAGAAGACAAATGCTTTAGAGAAAACTGAATGTTGACCTCAGCTTGCTTAAAACTAAACTCATTTGTATAGTTTAATAGTGTAGTTATTCTTTAAATATTGTTTGAAAAACTTCACCATTAATTATTACCTCTGAATATGACTTGTCATTGTCTAGCTTGATCCAACATCATTACTTGAGTTTAAAATTACAGACAGTTCATGGCCTGTAACCTTCACTCAATACCATGTCATTGAGTTTCTAATATGTATTCAGGCTTTCCATTAAATCTGTATTTGTCTCAAATTTATATAGTAGTTTCAAGATAACTGTCTTTTAAAACCTTCAGGAACCACAATAAGCTGGAGAAGAACAGTAGTTTCTGAAAATATTCTTTACAGACAATAGTTTTCCATAACAATAAAAATTTCTTGTTCATAGGTGGAAATAATTTTCTTTCAGACTTGCTTTTTGTTAAAAGTTGTCATTAATGCCTACTTACATAAAGTATGACTTACATAATGTAACCTAGATACATAATTACAAAAATTTAATATGTTCATAACTCTGAATTTTCTACTTTAACTACTTAAAATATTTTTTTAAAAATGCTTTTGATTTCAAATGGACAGTTGATTCGAAATAGAATCATAAGGTGACCAACAAAACAAAAACGAAGTTAGATGTCAGAATTTAGTTTTCTCAATACCATATTCTTCTATGTTGTATGGTCTCGCTCTCAGTACCATAGTGAACAATGTAATACTAACAATAAAGCTGAGTTTCAAGCTACATTATCGCCAAAAGTTTTATTGTTGTATAAGAAACATTAAATCTTCTGGAATTAGACTGCAGTCTGAAGCACTAGACATAATACATAACGTTTTGGAACTGTATGGGATCTCTTGGTCCATCCTGGCTCTTACATCCTCTAATTTAAACTATAAATGTTAATGAATAAATTTTTAGAAGTCTTAAAGCCAATACTTATTTATATACTTATCAAGCTTTCTGTTAAACTTGTTTAAATTTTCTGATCCATCACATCCGAAGAAAACCCACTTCAAAAACCAACTATCTTGTAATAAAACTAAAGTTATCTCAGCTGACTTCTACTCTGCCAGTGTCCATTAAGTAACTCGAAACCAGAACTGGAAAGGCCAACTTCAGTTTATTGATGGTGATTTTTGGACTTACCTGTTAGTCTTCCTGGTGAGTTATGATTATTACAGTCATGCTACAGAAAGTCCTTTACAACTTTGGATTACTGTAGTTTTGACATTGTAGACTAGATGCAAACATTTGTCTTATACTATTTATGTTTTTTAAACTTTATTTTGTTTTACCTTGATTTCCTTTTATGAACTTTACTAAATTCACTTTTACCTTTTTCTGGATGTTTGTCACAGATAACCTAGCTGCCTTGTGCAATTAAACATTAAATCAACCAACCAACCAGCCAGTGTTTATATAAGAGTCCTCTCGCCCTACTATTGTCACTGTTAATTATGAATAATTATGATGCTTCAACATTATCAATTTCTTTTACAGTCTTTAACACCTCAATCATATCACACCGTTCCTTCAATTCTTCTTTCCTCAAGAGAAGACAGTACAAGAGTTTTCAGCTGCTCCTCATATGATAAATCCTCCATCCTAAGCACCATTCTAGTAACCCAACTTTGAACCCTTCAAACAATTCAAAGCCCTTCCTAAGGTAAGGATACCAAGACTAAACACAATACTCTAAATATGACACAACAAATGAACCATACAATGAAATTATAACTGCTTTAGACTCATATTTAAAATCTCTCTATATATGACAAATTTATTTGTCCTTCCACCAGCAATAACATAATGCTTGGATAGCTTCTAAAACTGATCAGCTATTACATCAAGATCTCTTTCTTTCATGACACTGTTTAGATTATTCTCATCCAAATTATTATTCAAATTATGATAGCTCACCAGCAATAATTTGCATTTATTATAATTAAATCCTATCTGCCATTTATTTGCCCAATTCACTGAATGATACAAATCCTGTAAATCAGTAGCATCCTCTTCACAGGTAGTAACACTCTATGTCTTAATGTAATCTGCACATTTAAGTAATTTATTGACCATTCTTTCATCTGTGTCATGGATTCTAAAAGAGCAAAGGTTCTAAGACATGAACCCTGACATACCTCATTTGTGACATTAATTTAGTTTGGTTGTTCTGCATTTGTAACAGATTTATTCTTCCTCTCATCAACACAAATGGTAACCTTTTGAAAAAATGTCAACAGATTTCTAAGGCAAGGTTTTCCATCAGTGAAACCATGTTAGTCATCCAATATAATTCTTAGCTTGGTTAAATAAGTTTTCGGAGTTTTCTTTTTAATCAGACTCTCCAAAATGTGTTCCACAACTGATGTAAGACTAATGGGTCTATAAGTATTGGGACAATTTTCATCACCCCTAATTTCCAATTTATTATGCTTCTCATTAATTTTATTTCTAATACTATGTGTGAGCCAACATTGTTTTTACTTGCTGTTTCCCTATTCTTTCTGTAAGGAAAATATTCATCTTGAATTTTGAAAGTTCTTTCTTTGAAGGTTTTCCACATTTGCTCTGTGTCTCAGCATAACTCAGCTGCCCAGTTAATAGATAATCTTGTTGTTTCCCTTTAAAACTTGAAATCAAAACATTGTTATTTCTAATTTTAATATGCAGGAAAAACATCAAACCTAATACAGCAGTGATAACTTGTACCCATGTGTTCCCCAGTTTTCTACCAATATTTTCAAAGTTACAACAAATCTAACATAGCAGTTTCTAGTATATTCCTTGATCAATTGGTAAAAAAAGCCATTATGAACAGTTGACAAAAACCTTTCTCTCTCACAGGTTGACTGCAGCATTTCCTGTTGTGTATGCTTGAAACTAAAATCACTCATAATTATGGCTTCACTAAAAGCTGAAACCTTAATCTCATTGTAACTGTTTGAGTTTTGTCAATATCGTTTGGTTGTTTGTAACAAATTCCCATTAAATGTCATTTTCCTTTATATCCACTAAAAGAAACTTCACTGGATATAATTTCACTGCTGCTATCTTTGACGTGTGGAACTAAAAGAGGATGTAACTTACATACTACATGTAAATCCACTTCTCTCTTTTGTATTCTAATTATTAAAAATCCTTTAACACTATATTTCAAGGAAATTTTTGTCACACACCATCTTTGTTTAACCATATTTCAGTTATTCCCATTATATCAAAATCTTTCATTCCTACTAATGGTCTAAAGTTATCTATTTTATATCTTTTACTTCTGTTATTATGACAGTAAGAAATAAGTCTACCCTTATGATAACTTCTATTCTAATTTCATCAACTAAACTTTTCTCTGCCTCTTATTCATTTTTCATTAGTTTATTGTGGACCTCTCCACTATCTAGTCATGTTGTGTATTGTCACTAGTAACAATAAATATGAACTTAATGAATTTTAATATTTAGGTGAGACTTTCCAGTTTTTGAGACAGAGTAACCAAAGAGGAAATAAATATGTGGCTTCTATCAACACTTTAACTCCACTGCAAACTGTGTAGATTTTTACATTCAACTCATTGTCAGAAACTACATACTTGAAAGTTTTAGGATTCTTCTACAGTAGATGTCTGTGATTTGTTGATGATCAATTTGAAAACAACATGCAGCAAGCAATTCACTTATTTTAAAATTAGATATTTAAAACTAGTCAAATGTACCTACAAGTATTCTTTGTACTATGATGACTACAGTTGTATCTTAAATGTGACAAAATATGTGAAAAGCCCACTTAGGCTGATAAAATTATTTTAGAATCCATTTCACAAGCTGAACTAACTTAAAATACCGTGTAACAAGTTATTCTCCATATTTCTATTAAACTGTTAAATTCATATTTAATGGTACATTGTGACAATAAAATTAATTAAATATGTTAAAATAATTCACCCAGAAAGTTCAAAGATTACAGGTATTTCATTCAAAGTTAAATACTTATTTTAGTGTTGGCCTGCAGTATACTTTGTATTGTACCTCAGTGTTATTACTATATCTTACTTGAGTTAGAGCAATGAAGTTTTATTAAATCTGTACCAGGTTAGGTTTGAAAAACTACTTTCTTTCCCAAGAAATGTTTAAGATACATATGCAATACAGACCCATAATGAAGCAACAGTTCCATTACTTTGTAAATTTAGAAATTTATCTAAAACCCATGTTGAGTTTCATTGTCCTTTATGTGTAGAAATATATGAAACAGTTTTATAATTTTCAACAAGAAACATATTGAAACATGTTTATAATCAGAAAGAATAATGAGGTTTGTTATTCTTCTGAGAATAAAAATATGAGAGTGTAACTTGGGAAATATGACTGGTTAATTGGTGTTTATTAATTTTAGCTTAAAGAGACCCACAAAACATTTGCAATAAAATTAATATATTTATTGTAACAATACTTCTTTAAGTACTAGAGTAACACAAAAGAACTCTTTTCACATACACCAAAAATCAAAGCCACTTGTCTTAGACGTGACATTTGTTAATCATTTATTTTGCGTACATCCCTTCTGCTATAAAGAAATAAATTACCACTGTAATTTATGTATATTTTTGGTTTAATTTAGTTAGGGCTGAATTTTACCATACTTAAAACAATAAATAAATTTGCCCTGTTATTGTACGACTTATTAATGTTAGACCTTTTTAACACTTTGACAAGCTTTTAATATGTGTTACTTCAAAATGTTGACTGAAGTATATTTACACCTGCCTTTTGTTTATATATTTTTAAATGAAGTTCACATAAAGTTTCAGAACAGTATTATTATAAGAGATAATTTAATGTTACATGATACATTTTGTTGGAATATTTGTTTTACGTGGAAAGAAATGCAAGTTGCAATGTGGCTAACTGTATTTCTATTTGTTGTATTAAGATGTGTCTCATTTTAACATTCAGAAATTTATATCAGTAATAAAGTGTGTTTTTAACTGTAATGTTAGTGCAACTTATAGCACTTTAAATATATTATAAGAATTTTGATATTGTAATGAAACTCAGGTGTTTATAGTTGAAAGTGATTGATAATTTCTTTTATTCTCTGAATTACACTTTCACATAGTTGTGAAGCTATATACTTTAAAATCAGTAAGACAGTTGTAAATTGCTTTTGGTAATGTTTTGAATAATATTTTAGTTGGTATTTATCAAGTTAAATTGATTTTGTTTGTGTTCTGGATGAAAGTTACTAGTGTATTGATATTTTCAAATACATATTTCACAGATGTGAATGAGTTTTCAATGTTGTAGTGTGGTTAGAAGATCAAGAAATGAGGTTTTATAAGATTGAAGACAGAAAAGAGTTAAGAAATTTAAATCATTCAAACGGGGAAAGTGTGCCTAAACAAGTAAGTACATGTTTGTATGTATTTTGATTGATAGGTACTTATATCTTTAATTTTAGGAACTCTCTGGTAGTTTGTTTTCTAGCAAGTAATATTGAGATGCTATTTCAAAGACACATGTTTTTCTGTTGAAGGTTGTGGAATAAATGAACTTATCAAGTTAATCCTAAAATCACTGATAGATTACTCTCTGTTTTATAAATACAATTTTAAGCTATTTTTGCATCTTGAATTTGCTGACTACAAAATCACATAAAGCTTTAAACAGAAACACTGTCAGTGATTTCCCTTTTTTACTGTTTAGGTTTCCTGTACAGATTACACTGTAAATATGAAAACTGTGAGGTCATCCCAAAAGTAATATTTTTAACACTAAGATTAAAAAGGAGGAAAAATAACTCAAATAACAACTTTAATCAATTACATATTTTTCATCTCTTCTCAGTAAGTCTGGAAATGTATTAAAATATTAGTATGACAATTACTGTTTCATATTATATTTATTCTTACACCATTAAATCCACGTACTTATCAATTTATTATATTTGAAGATATTCATATTATAATGACTTAATAATGACAATAGCTTACCATCTTAGTTTGTGTCATGCTGTCAATAACTCTTTCAAAAGTCTGTCTTAATTCTGAGAGTTCTTCAGCATTTTTTGAAAGAACTGAATAAAACATAATTCCAAATACAGTGATGATGTACAGGGTGAATAAGATAATGTCAAAATAAGATTGGATAATAAAAAAGAAGCAACTCATTTTTTATGAATAATGCAGAAAAAAATATGTATACTAAATAATTACATTTTTAAAATTATTAATTGACAGTAAACTCACATTAATTTATAAACATATGTTTATTTATATATATTTAAACAATGTTCTGGTGTTTGTTCACTCCAACAGACAATGTTGCAGTCATTTATTTGTTCAAACAAGTTTCTGTACACCTCACAAAACTAACGATATTTAAAACAAAGGATATCACATCATCTCCAACAGCATGGTGTGTAATTAGAAATACAGAATTAAAAACTTTACATTACTTATACACTTACCATTATTCTAGTCTACCCTTCTCCATAAATAATTCAGATTGAGACACAGCCATCTGAATGACTCCTTTTAAATGAAACAATGAGTTAAAAAACTGTGACCAATGCACAGTCTAGTTAGAACAAGTCGACTGCCAACTAGCACAGAGCCGAGTCGTGAACACAGGACCATAGTCCATGTATGGAACAGACACAACAGTGATAGTGCCAGAACAGATAGATTTAGCTGTGGTGTCAGCAAGCTCGTTCCCACAAATATGAACATGGCCTGATGTCCAGAAAAACTGGCGACTTAGGAATTTAAACCAACAATCTTATCACACACGTAAATGGAAGAATTCAATGAAAGTTTTTATATTTAAAAAGAGTATCTTAAATGTATGTTCTATTTATCCTGCATATTTTCAAATATGTCCACTACAAATGTTTGGTACCTTCATAATTTTGTGCCATTTACATTTTTAACAAGCAAGTACATCTGCATATCAACTCTTTTATTACAGAAAACCTGGGAGATAGATGAGCTAACCAGACAAGTAATTCATTACAACAAACCAGGAGAAAAATATGTCTAGCAATTGATAACCTGAAACATATTTCAAGGGACACAATACTTTAGGAATAAACATTTCAAATGTAAAATATTTTTTTGAAAACAAATATCAGTATCATGAGAAAGAGTAAAAAAAGAAAAAAATCATTTGTCTGAGAAATCTTATGTACAACAACATGCACACTATATTTCATCAGGAACACTATTTAACATAAGTATAGAAGGAATGAAATTTCTGCTTTTTAGAAACTTAAATTAGGTTCATGCTGAAGGAACTTCAAACAAACCTTCAAATTAACAGATGTTCCACAACCAATAGCAATTCAAATTGGCTTGAAATAAAAGTTTCCACTTGTATACTTACAGTGAGTATAATTATCTTGATACTGTAAGTCCTAAAATGAAACCAAATTCCTGAAACAAAAATTGTTGAGCTCTTTACAAGTGAAATATATTTATCTATAACTTGGTTATCACATTTAAAATTTATTTTCCTTAAACTTTTGTCCAGAGTAAAATTTAGTTTGCACTTAGAGCTATTCACTTACATAAAACTACCACATGCCATCAACCTTGAACAAGCTCCCATGTGCATTATAACAGCTTATGACAATCACACTGCTGTAGCCCTCTACCAATGGGAAGGTCACACAATCTATATATTAGCACAAGTTCTCTCTTGACAAGGCAAAGAAAATTAACTGGAAGTCAGAAAGATCAGGAAAGAATTATCTGTTTTATTTGTTTCGTTATTATAAGAGTTCAGAATTGGCTGTGTCAATTATATTCCCAGAAAACTTTCAATTCAACACTGGCCTCTTCGAAGGAGGAGATGGGTTTAATATTTTCCATTCTCCTCTGTTCAAAACAGATTTTTGTTAAGTAATACCTGTGAGGTAAAGACGGCAACTTGGTGGTTTCCCATGGCACTAGGAATGAGAAGTGTAAGATGCTGTTCTTCATGTAACATTGTATCAGATGACTATCACTTTCTTCCATTCATTTTGTTTTTTCTTATCAATGAGGAATTTTCAGTGTGTTGAAATGTGTACATTAATTAAGGTACCATAATATGTATATAAACCACATGAAAATGACAGGAAATTAAAACAAAAAAATGAAATCACACTAGGTCTTCTGGGTATACAGGAGAATAAAAATTGGTAGGAGGTAAAATCCAGAGAAAAAGGAAACTGCATAATAATATAAGTTATGGAAGACAAATGTGTTACTTTTAGTTCACATACCAGTCTGTGAGATCGCCAAAGACAAACAATGAAAAGAGGCTGTGCTGTGAGACAACAAAAAGACTAGAATAAAAATCCAGTGTTGAGTGGGAGACAGATTCTATAATTCCTTCTGTTAATAATGAAGATACAGATGATCAGTGAGAAGTGGATAGAAAATAGAACAATAAGAAAGGTAAAGTATGAAAAAAGAAGATTGAAATTATGAGATAGGACATACAAAGCCCCAGGTTGTTAGAGAAGAAAGAAAACTGGGAGATGAAGTGAGAGAGGAAGGCGATGAAAAGACCAAAGCCTGGGACTGGTTCCAAAGGAGAATAACCTCTGAAGTCTAAACTTTGGATTCCAAAGGGTTGGGAGCAATCCCAAAGGACAGAACGATAAAAAACAATAGACAAGACAAAGCACCTTTTTTTAAGATGGAGGGATATGAACACCAAACTAAGGAAACACCAAAAACAAATAAATCAGAACAAAGAGAGAAGGGGAAAATTAAAACTAAAGTAACAAACTGATTTTAAACCATCTGTATACCAGGGAATAGAAGTATGGTTCAAAATATGTTTGACAACGAAAACAGTACAACTAATTGAAAGTACCAACCTTCCTCAGATGACTCAGAGAAAGGTAACAGGCAGAGGTAGTAATAAAACATTGTGTGGTGGGCTGATTGATGGAGACAGCAACGTTAATCTATGACATATTGAACTCAGTCGGCTTCACCTAAATATGAAGACTAAAAAAAAGAATGGCAGACTGTATATTTGTTCAAGGCTGAACAGCATACAGCATGTTCAAGGCCAAGGTCCTGGGAGAAACTTAGATAAAAGACAAATAGTCCAGTTTTGAACAAAAAATCAATCTGCCTCACAACAGCTCCAAAATGTTCAGTGACCTTGTACACTTTGTATTTCAGTAGGTTGGATAAGTTTTACTACTGTGTGTATTTCACAGTTATATCATTAGATAGGGTCAGAAAGACATTGTGAAGTAAAAGAAGCCAAACAGGAAATGTTTAGAAAACTGAGGCTGTGCTGCAATAAAAATTGTAATTGCATTTTCACAATCTGCAATTATTATGTATGTCCAACATTTGTTTCACTACTTTCATTACAGTTGGTGTTATGGTAGAGAAGAAAAGAGAGCAAGTTTAAAGTTCTATGAAAAATAAATAAAATGATATTCATTTTGATGGCATTATAAGTAAGGTAAATTAAACATAAAAAACCATGAAATGAGCACAATTAATTTTATTGTTAGCATGAAAAATCACACTTTACGCAGAATTACTTGACAGAGAATTCATAAATTAATGGATAAATGTTTTATGAAAGCAATTTACTTGAAATATAATTTCAGTTTACAAAAGGAATGTTACATTTAGATAAAGATTTGCAAAAACTCATGATGATTCACTTTGTATATTCAGAATATTCCAGTTGTTTATGTAGTTTCATGTTTACATGGAGATTACAAAACTGGTCAGAATGACCAAGCACATATACAGGTTTAATAGAGTATAACTTCATTTATAATGGAATATGTATGTGGATCACAGTCAGTTTGTTTGTTTTTGGAATTTTGCACAAAGCTATTTGAGGGCTATCTGTGCTAGCCGTCCCTAATTTAGCAGTATAAGACTGGAGGGAAGGCAGCTAGTCATCACCACCCACTGCCAACTTTTGGGCTACTCTTTTACCAATGATCAGTAACCTAAATGCTTTAGTTTGAAGTGCATTTTCTTTAAAATTCTTCAAATACATTAACCATTTTGGAAACTTTTTGTAAGCCTAATTTTCTTTTCACTTTTGATAAAACACCACCAGTGTCTTCATCAGGAAAACTACTCTTGATAGGATGCCTTAAAAAATTACATTTTCTAAATTTACTTGCTGCAGTTAATTTTAAACATGAGTAAGGTGTAAAATAAGGGAGAATGTTTATAATACATAATACGTATTTTGTTTTTCAATAGCCCAAAACTAATATTTTTGTTAAAATACAGTTTACTACTAATTATTTGGTATTGGATACTTTTGTATTAAGGTGGTTAATTACCTCAGACACATTTCAGTTACATTGTTAACCACACTGTTGGCAAGTCTTTCTACAATTTTATATCAAATCATATTTCTTTATTGAAGAAATTACAATAAAATAAATAAATTTTATAATCATAAAATCCTTTTCTATAGGTAAAGATTAAGTGCAGAAAATCTTTGTGGTTTACGAAAAAAAAACATTATTAAAGAAAAAGTTATTAATTCAAATTCTGTTAAACATTTATGAAACAAAAAGTAACTTCTGAATTACAAGGGGTGTCAAGTGTCTGAAGGATCAATCTACTTTATGAGAAAGATAATATGTCTTGCTCTGATCCACCAAATACTTATGAAGTAGTGTACAGCTTTGGTCATCTTACACAAGAAGGAATAGTGATGTATAAAGGACTGTTCAGGGTGATGCAACTTAAACTGATTATCAAATAAAAAAGGGGACGTTATCTTTCTATTCAAGTCACTAGTTGGTCCTCAGTTGTCTTCACTTGAAATATTGTGTGAACTTTGTCTGAGTCATGACACTGATTTGTTGTAAATTGTTCACACCACAGCTACTAAAATTACTCCAGGGATGGAAAGGATATGTTAAGATTTCTTCAGAAAAAAGCAACAGGCAAAGTTTTCAGTATGTTTAAGTGGGTAATACTAATGAATCAGGGAGATAATTTTCCGAGTGTACTATGTAGTGCTGGCTTGTGACTCTACACCATATTTTATGCACAATATCTTAAGGAAGATCCAGAGGCATGCTCCCCCAGAAATATTTAAAACCAGATACACCATTCTCCCTGCTTTCTGGTCTCTTTTAAAATAAGGGTATAAAAGGTGTTTAAATTTCCAATGAACATGTGATTTTGTATTTTCTTCATGAGGTGTAAAAACATCTTTTCATGAATGTTATTACTCTTCTCCCTTCAGTAACATGAAGATGGCTTTGAAGTTGGTAAAACTTTTTGGAAAATATAATTTTTTTGGGAGAGTGGGTGGTGAAAAGACTGATTACAATAGGCCAGGTGTTAAGTCACTCGACTCGTAGGTGGAGGGTCGCATGCTTGAATCTTGATCACACCCAATATGCTCGCTATTTCAGCCATGGAGGCTTCATAATGAAGCACTTAATTGCACTATTAGTTGATAAAAGAGTCGTCCAACAGTTGGCTGTGGGTGATGATGACTAGCTACCTTCCCATTTGCCTTACACTGCTAAATTAGGGACAGCTAACACAGATAGCCCTTGTGTAGCTTTGCGCAAAATTCAAAGTAACACTGAACACAATATTTCAAATGAAACCTAACCAGTGACATGTTTAATAAAGTAATAACCTCCTTAGCTTGCATTCAGTATTTCTGCAGATGCAACCTGAAGTTACGACCACAACACTTGAATAGCTTTAGAGATAAATTACTCATTACGCCACGATTTTATGATTCATGGCAAAATTCTTGAGACATGTCATGTAATGTCATATCTTTCATGTGTTGTAACTGTCACAACAATAACATTTTAATGGTAAGCGAAGATTACACATTTAATGATTTTATTCACAACAATTCAAGCCAATCTTTTACTGTTGAACTACTGTATATGAAACTTTGAATGATAGACTTCACTCAGACCAAAAACTTTTTCCTAAAATATATAAACTATAATTTCTTACAAAGTCCATTTTTGTTTTTGTTTGCTCTTAAGTTACATAATATACCTGCCAGGCAAGTTGTTTAAAGAATTTTCATAACAATAATTGTGATTATCTAACAAATATTATTCTCAAACAATAATATTTTGCAGTAAAAATTGCGTAATCTTTAGCCCTCGGTTGGCTCAGCAAATCGCCCAATGTGACTTTGTTATGAGAAAACACACACACAAACACGTAATCTTAAGATTTTTTCCATCTCATTTTAAATTTGTATATTTTGAATTAAAATCAAAGCTGTTTCCAAATTGAATTGTGGTTCTGTGGTGTTACCTCAAATTTTTCACCTTCTAGTTTCTGTACTTTGTCAGCTTTAGGCATTTAATCGGAAACTTTTATAATACATTATTTGTCTGACATCTTTGTTGTTTGTAAAATCACATGCTTACAATATTAAAAATATCAACAATGAATTAGTTTCTTAGCAACACAGAAATTAGGAAACTTTTATAACCTTAGTGACATAAAACGTTTAAATTTTAGTGTAAGTAAATATAAAGTTATAGTGGAGACGAAATTATATTTACAAACATTTATTTTTATCACACTCTGTGCTTTAATAACCACAATGCCCACACAAACAAGAGTTAAACGTGACGATATTGAACTCAATGCCTAGAACAGCTTATTGTATTAAGTAGCTAATATCTATTACTGAGTACATCTTTCACTTTCGGACGACTAATTTAGGGATGGCTAGTGCAGCCACTTTCATGTAGCTTTGTGCGAAATTCAAAGAAACAAATCTTTAATTTTGATCTTGGAAGATATCTTTATCTGTAGTAAGTTAATGTTAAACATATCAATGAGAAAGCAAAATTTGAGAATAAATAGAGCACTTTGTATTGTTCTCTCTCTTGGGTTTTGGGTATCATATGTACTCTGGAGGGTCAGATGCTCTTAGACCTCTTCTGCCGTTCTTTATTTATATGATCATGCAGTGTTGGTTGGTGTTAGTTCCTGCTTTAGAGTCAGATTGGGCTGAATTTACTCCAACCCTTTTAAGATCAATGACTATGTACTGGTATACATATACCAGTCTTGTCAGTAAGAAGTCTAGTAATGGTGGGCCTTTTTTAAATATATATTATTATTTTATCTCTTTTTTTCATTCATTTTTTTGTGTTTAAAATATGTGTTGATCGGGTAGAAGTGTTTAGGACTACCTTCATCATGTACGAGGTACCTCTCTAGTTTGCTTAATAATTCATTTTTCATCCAGTTTTTTAAAAAATACTTTATTGTACGATGTAAGAGTCTATTTGGTATGGTTGGTGTGTTTAAATATTTGTATGTGAATTTGAATGATGCTTCTCCGGGAACTCTATATGCTGTTGTGAGGAGTGTGTTTTAAAACTTTGTTTTAATTGTTTTGTAACTTACTATCCTGGAGCTGCATAGTCATTTACTGGTGTAATGCATGTTTTGTACATTTTTCGTATATTGTCTGTTGATGCTCCACTATTCTTTCAAATGAGACTCCGAGTATAGTTGGTTCTTTTCCAGATTTTAATTTCATTTACATGGTTAGTTTTGTGTCATAGGCTAGACTCAGAAATTTTGCCAATGTGGAAGGCAGAAGTAGTGTTCCATTCACATACACTTCAGGCTGAAGTATTTTTTGTATCTTGTCAACTATGTAAAGACAAGTTGTGTTTTTGCTGCATTTATTTTTATTTTGTATTTTAGACAATGTTTGTTTTGTTGTTGTTATATGTTTATGGCTGCTATTGTTGGTGCTGTGGCACTTTTCCATACTGCCACACCATCAGCAAACTATGAGGAGAATCCATGCTTAGGATCCTTCAATGGCAAATTGTTTCCATACATGATGAAAAGTACAGGGCTGACCACCCCTCCCTGAGGAACACCAGTTCCCTCTACATTTACTCCAAATTTTCTATTTTTTAAAAAATTAGATAACCAGTGAATAATTCCATGCGGTAGTCACATTTCCTTCACATGTAATTGTAGACCATTGTGCCATACATTATCAAATGCTCTCTCAATGTCAAGAAAGCAGGAGACAGTGCATTGGTTTTGTTAAAGCTGTCGACATCTCTTCATTGAGTCTGACTAAGTGGTCAGTTGTTGTCTAAATTTTATGAATCTGTTTTGTTCTTCTGGTAACTTTCATGTTATATCCAAGAATGTGGAGAGTCTGTTACTGACTATTCTCTCAAGAATTTTGCCAACACAACTGATCAGGCTGATTGGTCAGCAGCTATTAGGTTTATCTGCTGGCTTTCGTACCTTATGGAACATTAGTATATTGACATGCTTCCAAAAAAATTGGTATGTGTTCTGAGGAAAGTGATAAGTTAAAAAGTGCTATTTGGTGATCAAACAATTTTGGAGTACCCTTTTTTGGGAGGATGGCTTGTATCTCATCTTCACCTGGAGATTTGTTTTTGTGTTTTTTATTGCTTCAAGAAGTTGATGTATGAATATTTCTTTTGTTAGGATCGTGTCTTCATAGTTTATGAGGTGTCTTTATTTGCTTCAGATATACACTTGTTGAGAAAAATTGGTTCAAATTCTTCTTTGTTGTTTAGTATATAATTTGTGACTTTGTTGTAAAAATAAACATTTATATCCAGATCTGTATGTATTTTAAATGTATTCTGTGGTTGTTTCACTTAATTTTGTTTTAAATTTTGCTCAAAGCAACACGTGGACCCGCTGCTCCAGCCATCTCTAATTTAGCAGTGTAAGACCAGAGGAATAGCAGCTAGTCATCGCCATCCACCAACAACTCTTGGGGTTCGCTTTTACCAACGAATGTGGGATTGACCGTCACATTATAACAAACCCGCATCTAAAAGGTCGAGCGTGTTTGGTGTGATGGGAAATCAAACTCGTGATCCTCAGATTTCGAGTCGAGTGCTTTAAACACCTGGCTATACTGGGCTTTTTACAAAAAAAGAACACTGAACAAAATTTGTGTAGATATTATAATTTACATCAATTAATTGATGAGGATGTGACTGAAAACAGAAAGGAAAAGAAAACCTCTACAAGATTGTTAAACCTTCTCAAGCGTGAAAACATTTAAAACTTTGCTAAACTAGTTTATCCACCTGGCCATGCCGGGATCTGTTTACTCTCTCTTCTGTAAAAGATGATGAACTGAAGATTTCGTAAATAATTTTAATATTTTTGGAATATCTTTCAAGTCACTTTATGTTTTTCTCTTATTGTGGCAAATCAACAACAGGAAATCCTCTCTGTCTTCCAATGGGAAATCGAATGCTCAATTTTAAGATTGTAAATCCTTACTTATCATTAATTATGAATGTATTTTGAGTTGAAACCTGTTGTGACTTACAATACCACATATATATTTTAAACTCATAACAAATTATTCACTAATTTTCTTCAGGAAAGCTCATAACTTAAAAATCCTGTGAGATATAAACAAAGTTTAACAAATGTGGTTGATAGTTTATCTTGCTCTGCACCAATTTAATAAAAAGTAATTTATCAACTTCTCGAAGTTTTGTATAATAATATTAATGTCATATCAGTTCAAAACAACCCACCCTCATTGCACAGCGATATGTCGGAAGACTTCAAGTGTCAGAAATCGAGTCTCGATATCCGTTATCCATGGTGGACATAGTACAGACAGTTCATTGTTAAGTTTTATGTTTATTTTGTAGGGTTGTATCACTTCTCTGTCTTCATGAGTCATTAACTTTTGAAGTGGAGTCATGCTTATCCTATTTACTAGTACAGATACTCAGCATACATATGATGTAAAATTTTAGGACTTAATTTATTAATTATAATTTACCAACATGTACCAGTCCCCTGGTAGAACTGGTATCAACAGAAGCAAAAGTATGAGAAGAGAAACTTTCTCCCAAAGCAAACAACTTGGAAGCATCAAAAGCAGTGGAAAACTCCTGAAATAATGTGGAATATGACAGTCTAAAATAAAAAGTGTTAAAAACAAAGAAAAACAGAGAGTCCAAATGTCTTCTTATTGATTACATTCTTATTTAGAAACATTGTTTTACTGAAAAGAAGAAGAAATCACTGGCCAAACCCATGAATCTAATTTCCTGATAATTAAAGTCTGTATATAACGTTGAACTAAATTCCTGGGAAATCTTACCAGTAGCATTATCAGTTATAATGTGAATTTGTATCGTCAATACACTGATCATATATTACTGATAGTCAATACACTGATCATATATTACTGATAGTCAATACACTGATCATATATTACTGATAGTCAATACACTGATCATATATTACTGATAGTCAATACACTGATCATATATTACTGATAGTCAATACACTGATCATATATTACTGATTGTCAATACACTGATCATATATTACTGATTGTCAATACACTGATCATATATTACTGATAGTCAATACACTGATCACATACTACTGATAGTCAATACACTGATCACATACTACTGATAGTCAATACACTGATCACGTATTACTGATAGTCAATACACTGATCACGTATTACTGATAGTCAATACACTGATCACGTATTACTGATAGTCAATACACTGATCACGTATTACTGATAGTCAATACACTGATCACGTATTACTGATAGTCAATACACTGATCACGTATTACTGATAGTCAATACACTGATCACGTATTACTGATAGTCAGTACACTGATCACGTATTACTGATAGTCAGTACACTGATCACGTATTACTGATAGTCAATACACTGATCACGTATTACTGATAGTCAATACACTGATCACGTATTACTGATAGTCAATACACTGATCACGTATTACTGATAGTCAATACACTGATCACGTATTACTGATAGTCAATACACTGATCACGTATTACTGATAGTCAATACACTGATCACGTATTACTGATAGTCAATACACTGATCACGTATTACTGATAGTCAATACACTGATCACGTATTACTGATAGTCAATACACTGATCACGTATTACTGATAGTCAATACACTGATCACGTATTACTGATAGTCAATACACTGATCACGTATTACTGATAGTCAATACACTGATCACGTATTACTGATAGTCAATACACTGATCACGTATTACTGATAGTCAATACTAGTCAAACTGATCACGTATTACTGATAGTCAATACACTGATCACGTATTACTGATTGTCAATACACTGATCACGTATTACTGATAGTCAATACACTGATCACGTATTACTGATAGTCAATACACTGATCACGTATTACTGATAGTCAATACACTGATCACGTATTACTGATAGTCAGTATTACTGATAGTCAATACACTGATGACGTATTACTGATAGTCAATACACTGATCACATATTACTGATAGTCAATACACTGATCATATATTACTGATAGTCAATACACTAATCATATATTACTGATAGTCAATACACTGATCATATATTACTGCAGCAGTAATTTGGTTTGTCAACATATTAGATACCCAGAGCTGTCATGATTGTGAACATATGATCTTAATGTAAGGGAAAATAGGAAAAATACCAAAGACAGGAATTTTGTTTCTTTTGTTGTTGTGGTTTCATTTCTGAAAATATTTTTGACTATTTGAAAGCTGCAGGAATATGTTTATTCTGGTTCATCAAGTGCAGTGTGTAATATTTAACTGATTGAAATCCAAATTATTTATCAGATAAAACTTCATCTTGACCAAAAAATATAGAATTTAAACTTTTTATATTTGAAAAGAAAGACATAAACCCGAAACAGAATAAGATTTATCTTCATTAATTTTCTAAAAGGTACAAATGAAGACTGCCATTTAAACTCTTAAAACTCTTCAGCAGTTTAACACTAACAATACAAACACAGAAAACTATACAGTTGATTTAAAAGACCTTTACACTTCAAGTTTTTAGAAGATAATAGATGCATAAATAAAAAAATAAACTACATTACCTTCATCTCTCAAGTCCATGTAAATACTATTCTTTTCACTTGTAAAAAACACAGTGCAGATTTAGGATCAGTCCCTAAAATTAAAATAGTTATATCACCTTTTTGCAAGAGATGAAAGTAACTGAACTGTAGCCATGTTGAGAATAACAAGATAAAACACTTCAATGCTGTGGTGTGTGATTTGCATAAAGCAGACTTTTATCACTTGTTTTCATTCACCCTAAGAATATCAGTGACCTAACCACTGAAAAAAACACAAAAATTATGAAAACTAATTTAATATTGAAGATAGCTGTGTACAGTATAAGAATTCATGCTTTCAGTTAATATGTACACAATACTTGTACCACACAATTGTTACATAAGTTTTAATTTCTTTAAAGTTACAAAAACAGATAAAATGTACCAACATGCATTTTTAAAATATATAAAAATAACATTCAATAAAGCTACAGTAATATAATAACATGCTTTTTGTTTTGAATGAATTTCATTATACTCACAAAGCCAATTATTGTTGGTCAGTCACAATTATCTACCTAATTTATGTCTCTCTAAGTGTTATAACTGCAGAACTCATATGCAATAAAACTGTATTTCTTTACAACCACTACTAAAGGAAATATTTAACTCTCACTGATAAAGAATAAATATTTATAATTACAATTTGTAGGTAAGTAAAATTTTAGTGCCAGACCTTAATGAAAAAGCTGAAAAATAAATATTTAGAACCTTAAATGGGTGAAATTGTAAACCTGATGTTCCACACTTTAGAAATTCTTTTAAATATGACTAATGCTAAAAAATTCCTTACTTATGTCAGGATTTCAAAGTCAGGGAAATGTATCTCTAAAAGTAGAAAGCAAAGAGGTTCCATCTTTAAACACATTTAAGACTACGTATCAAGAGCAATATTAATATGGTAGAATACATCATGATGTATTTCAGTTTCTGTATAATACATAAGGTATAAAACCCATAACAGTTCTGGAAAGTACTTTAACTTTTTGTTGAATAACTCAGTCTGAAAGATTCAACTTATGTTATTATTTGCTATTTCTAAGAAATAAAATTTTAAAAACCTTTATGACCTACTTAGACAGGTACATCATTAATGTATCCAAAGATAATCTGTATTAATAACACTTATGTGGTAATTCTTAAAAGTCTTCACTTAACTATAAAATCCTATGTTGTTTAGTACTATGAAACCTTACATTGACATATTCTCCTGCTCATTTTACATCACTTCAAAACAAGCAAATGTAATAATAGGAAAAAAGAAAAAAAAATCAAAATTTTTGTATTTATATGTTTACAGAAACATGCCATATCAACATGTAGTGGAAGGTTAAGTGATTAACAATATATCACGCATTTCATGAGAAACCAACTTGAAGTAAAAATGTATCTTAGAACAACTGGTCATTCCAAAATAAAACTGAGAACAATGTTTTGACCTTCTTAGGTCATATTCAGATTAACAAAGAAGGAGTTTGCAACAGTTGTCCGGAGATACACAAATTACACTGCACAAGAATTTTTTTTTAAAATGTTTCGCTTCCTGAAAAGGTTTTGCTGATGGTGACAAGTATCTGGTGGGTATGCACAAATACAGATTTGGTTTTGCTTCATCACTTAGAAACTTCGAGAAATAGACAGTTAACTCTTTACTGGCAATAACTTATTAATTGTGTTTATGTTTGTAATACTCTATTAAGTTCAACATAATTAAAAGTGTTTTGCTCCTGATTTTTGTTTGTATTCAATGTCTGGTGCATCACGTTGCAGTGTTCAACAGTAGTCAGGAAACATTGACAAATTCCAGTTGCCCTGTTATTGTTTTCCCATGGTAGCAAAACTGAAGATTTTAAGGAAACTGTACGTAATGCGCAAATTTGGATGTGATTTTCGTTATCAGCAGCTAAAAATCTACAAGGAACACCCAACAGTGTTCAAGAAGCAAAAGCTTTATTGTGCAGCGTTATCTACCATTAACTTCATTCTCCATAAGCAAGGAAAGGTGATAGAAAAAACCTATTTCACAATATAAAGAGTAGTATTTTACTTTTCTGTGTTGTTACAGATTTCAATATCGAGTTCAGGTCCTCAACTTCCTTCCTACTTGTTGATCTACCTAAGGCAATGTGAGTGGAGTGTGATTACTCTTCTACTACCAACAATTTGTTTGAACCTTTGTATCAATAACTTTAATAAACATGGCATACTATTTCATTGATTGAGAGAACAAATTATGCATCACAAAGATAATTAGAGTTTTAAAATATTCAAAACATATTATTTAATATGTGTTTATTAAAAACAAAGAAAATGTGACAGCTGTTAAGATGAAAACTACACTTTATGAATTTGACTTTAATGCAATACTTATAAGATTACCATATGGAAGTATGATTTTAGAAAGCCTTTCACACTTTTTCTTCCTACCTTCCTTCAGACAATGTTGATGATAATTATGAAATTACAAAGTGTTAATGATATGTTAAAAGGCCAACAGAAAATTTTGCAGTTTCAAACACGTAAAAGTTAAGGTAGCCTTGGATACCTGGTTGGACTGTATTTTGAATGCTAATGCACTGTCTTCTCATGAAGTTTATAAGAACTGACCACACCTTTTCAGCATGATATTAAAGCAGTAAAATGAGATGAATAACATCCAGAATTTGCCTTTACCAAACACAACTTTTATTCATCTGATCTATTCAGGATGTGTGTGAGTGTTGGTGTGCATCACCATTGAATATACCCCAAATCAGTCATTTTTGTTGTTCAAACTTATCGCCTTCCAATTTTCCCGGTCTCTCGTAAACAGTTCTACACGTGTTGACCTTCAGTATAACTAGTAATTCGAATGAATCGTAGAGATTGATGAAATAAAAATCACAGCTTCAGTCACAAATTCAAGTTGAACAAACACACAGCAAACGTTTAAAATTTCTCGAACAAAGACACTATTTCTTGAATCAAATACAAACAAATGACTGACTCTTTTTTCTCTCACATTTTTGTCTGTTTATATATTAGTAGGCCTACATTTCTCGAACCATTGCATAACTTCCCAACATTCCAGAGAAATCTGCGCATGTCTGTCTTTTTGCACGAGACTTGTCGTCTAGACACTAGGCCGCCAACATTCCATTTATAGTCAATTGATTGATCTACCTAATTCTACAAATTTCTAAATGTTATTTTAAATGAATAACAACATATTTTAATGGTTTAAACTTTGAAACAATAATATAAATAATAGATATGGAAATTCAAACACAACATGACATAGTTGTCGTTTACATGACATTTACATAACACTCCCACAGCACACAGTGGTAAACTTGGAATATGTGTATGTTGTGTTATTGACTATTTGCTTTTAGTTTTCAGAGTAGATACAAAATCCATGACCTTCATATCAGTGGGACAGTTCTCATCTGGCTATTTCAAAAGTTTGTTCTTCAATCTATCTTTCATTTCTTTAAACATCATTGACTAGCATATCAGTGCAAGTATAACTTTCTCTGGCAAAACTTGTTGCACATTATTGACATATGAGAATAGTTTTGTATCATCAGATTTAATTGTATTTCCAGTCATGTTCATAAGATCATCTGGATCTCCTGGAAGTAACATAGTACAAAGAATCCTTAATCCTGCCATACAGAATGCAAGCAATCAACTGTTCTTTTAAAAAGCACTAAAACTTGACGCTTTTCATAGAGGTTCTTGATTTGGAAAGTTTAATGTTGTTGTTGATTCAATACCAAATTGAATCAGCATTGCTCCTGTGCCATATTGAAATACCACAACAAAGTCTTGCATTTACACTTCAGTTCTTGGATTATCTGCATCATTCATTCAGCGTTACAAACTCCATGGGATCCTCAGAAGTACTGCTAGGAATTTCATCTTCATCACTCTCCAGTGGAACAGATGAATCAGTCCTTCATCTTCATCACTCTCCAGTGGAACAGATGAATCAGTCCTTCCTTTCTCTTTCTTCATATTTATAATTTACCTTGCAGCTCTTTCACACCTTCTTTTTGTGCCATTTTAACCTCTCAGTCTGAACAATTACATCTACACTGTCACTTTGAACTTACAAGCCACTTTCTTCTTTTCCTGTATTAATGTTACTTTATCAATAGAGGATCAGCACACTTAATCACTGAATGTTGTGGCATGTTGATATCTGTTTTGTGGCCAGCTGTAGATCCAGTTTTAACAAACTGTGTTACAGTTGTCTGTTTTTTGGATTATGAAATTTTGGTAAAGGTATCAGCCAACAAACAAAATATCCAGATTGACAGCAAAGTACAATTATCTACCCACGTTGTTTCTGGTCTTGTATCTGAATTTGTTTAAATGAAAAACTATTTAATATTGTAAAAAATAGTTTTTCACAGTTTAAAACTTTCACATAAGGAGTCACTAAAGCAATTAAGTTATAAGGAAAAGTACTTGTCCTATTAAGTGCTCTTGATGATTTACTAGCTACTTCACATGGACAAGTGACAGTAAGAATAAAACCATAATAATTTGTAGGACTCACTCAACAACCAGAAAAGCCTTTTTTTCTGATTACGATGGAGCCACAATTCAAAGTGATAGGACATGCACTTATTTCACCATTGCCTTAAAGTTTAAAAATTGTAAATTTACAATTTATGTTGTCCCTACTTATGAGTTATATACTAATAATTTCATTTTAAAATGTTGTCCAAATCCAGTTACATTGAATATTTGTAATAATATTGCAGATACTACTTATAATTAGTATGAACAATTATTATGTGTCTAACTAACTCATTTTTGCATTAACACTCACAGACTGGAATTAGGCTCAGCTGCTGCGGTAAATTCAAGTTACAGTATATTACTTTAAAGTCCAAATATTACACTGGTTACAATTTACATTATTCAGAATTTCAATGCCTATGTATACAACAATAAAATTTAAAATTGTTTTACTTTGATAAATTTTATTCTTCTGATCAACTTTCTTTCCTGGTTCGGTTCGTTTCTTTGTTTAGAGACATCACTTCACTAAATTAAAACTAAAAATTATCAGTTTCCTGCGTTGTTAGTTGTCCATATGTGTTATCAAGCGACCTTTACAGTTTCGAACAAATAGTACAACGGAATCTGCAAGAAAATTCTCGTCATATTAAGAAAATAAAAAAAGCATACGTATGTTTATATTCTTATCATTGTTAGTAGAACAGAATATTTTCAAATATTAGTGGTATTATTAGGTTAAAAGGTGAGAAATAGGACGTGACTGATATCATAATAGTTGTCTCCAGATCCTAAGATAAATAATTAATATGATTTTAATCTGTAATTTTTGATATTGCATTAATTCTGGAACTAGCGCCCATACCCACGAAATGTGTAGAGCTAAAATTCAATGTCGGATGCTGATCAAACTCAAAACTGGTAGTAAAGGTAGTTGTAAGTTAATTATAACAAATCCAAATTATATATTAAAGTTCTTCATAGTGTGTATGAGATTGGGATGAATGGCTCATTTATTATCTGAGTTTACAGTATTTTGTGACACAATAACTTGTAAGTTACTCAAAATTTCGAATAGAAAAACTTGCATTTTCAAAGCAGTATATTTTAATTTTAGGTTATAACATAGTTCAGTAACAAAATTTTTAAATATTTGTTGGACATCAGTTTGTTTGTTTAGAATTAAGCACAAAGCTGCACAATGGGCTGTCTGTGCTCTGTCCACCATGGGCATCGAAACCCAGATTTTAGTGGTGTGAGTCTGCAGACATACAGCTGTGCCATCCATTAGGGGCTTGGACATCAGTATGAGCACTTTTCTAACATCTAAAGTGTATTTTAGTAGGTGTCAGTCAAGTCCGCAAATGTTATCTAAGAGTATATATTATAGACATGATACATTTAGCAGATTAAGTAAAAAATATTAATTCTTAAATCTTTTGTCTTTGGTTTATAATGTAGTACCAAAGAAACTGCAGTTGTGGCATATAACACAACTCATTAAGGATATTCATTTGAAGCATTATTGGAAATTTCATACACACACATTTATATTCTTGTGGGATCACCGGCCATTAATAGGAAGTAAAAGGGTCCAATATTACTGAAGATGAAAACATTTTTAAATTGTTCAGTTACTTATTTTGCTTATGCTTGTGACATTTTTTGGATAAAATACAAATAATTTTCACAATAAAATGTTATTACCCAAATTTCAAATATTTGCACATTTTATAGAAATGTAATATAAAAATATTTTCACCATTTCAGTGTCAATTTGATAAAAAATACGTATATACTGAATATACTTTCTATGTATATATACAGTCATAAAGTATAACAGTTTATGAAATAATTTTATCATTTGAGTTGTCTATGATTATACAAGATAATACCTACACTCTCATATAATTTTGAAAGGTATTTTTTTCAACATTTAATTCTTTTTTTATTGTTAATAATATGACACAATGTGGGATTTTTAATTAATCTTTGTTTGCATTGGAGCCTTTTTAACAATAAAATATTGTTTTCACTGCATAATACTCGTGTCTTACAGGTAAATATCAGTTATTCTCTTTGAAATGAAACATCTGTTTTCAGTTGTCTATCTTTAAACTTCATACAACTTTTGAACCACTTACTTAATCAAATGAAATTCTGGTTCTTATTGTATAGTATCAACCATTATTTGTATCTTGATAAAATTATTGCAAATGTTAAAAATAAAGACACCATATATAAACGTGTTTTGAATCCCATTGGAAAATAATAGTGGTGTAAAGGTTTAAAATTATTTAAGTATGAATATTTACACACACTGAAAAACCTTCAGTAGTCTAATGTATTTGACAAGCTAAAAGAATTAGGAATCTTTTTTTTTAGAGAAGTTTATAATTTGAAAACGAGAAGGCTATTTTAATCTTGATATAAGATCTTGATGTGGGCTTCCATTGCATTTAACAGCTTATAAGGCTTACTGGCATACAACAGCTACAGTAGTGGTTGGAATACTATTGATGTAAGTAGTTTGTTATAACAACAGTTTTTATAATATGAAGTTTGTGAATGTTAACTTCGAAAGGGCATTCACTCCATAACAACTGTTATACAAGTGTTCATTGTCTGTTCCCTAGAAGGACAGAGGTAAGTGTTTGAATTTATAATGCTAAAATCAGGGTTTTGATTCCCCTTGGTGGACACAGCAGATAGCCTGTTGTTGCTTTGCTATAACAAAACAAACAGATTCTGTCTAATATGTCTAGAATATTATCTACCATCCACTCAGCATATTGTCTGACTGAAATTATACATGAATGAAATCATTAGATAATTAATGCATGTAATAAACCTTTGAAGTCCAAAGTACATGTAGTTTTTATTTTAATTAATGCATTCAGAGGGAGATTTTAAGTTTCCAGCTTGTTATTCTATATTCTCAAAGTTTATTTGCAATTTTTCTCTATTTTGTTTCACACAACTATTTAAAAGTTATCATATTATATCAGAATATCTCTCCTTTATGGTTGAACATTTTTATATTTATTACTCATATAAAATAATAACATTTGGTCAATCTAGAATCTCTTAAAGGTGAAAAAAATTATATCTGAGACAGCTCATATCCTTATGTTTTCATTATCAACTTTGAGGGTTATTTTTAGGAGTCACATATAAACAATTTACTAATGTGTTCATGAGCTATGTATCAGTGGTAGTGGATTTATCAAGTGGAATGTGATATATGCTCTCCATAGAGAGCCATCTTGTGGGTTTTCTGTACATTAAAACACAGCTGGCTACAGTACAATGTTTTATCTCATTAGACAGGACTTAGTGTACAAACAGTACTGGTATGTATTTTTTTTCTGGTCACAATCAGCTATGTTTTTTGAGTGGTTGTGATACATGCTTTATTAAATAGTGGAGTTTAACTACGTTGCTTTAGTGATTAGGTTTTGAATTTCATTTCCTAAAGATAGGTAATTATAGCCTTCCCTATCTGGTAAAACATAACAGAAGTGATCATGTTGTATATTTTGTTTTTTAGTAAGGTATGAGTTTAGTGCATTATGTAATCACAGTGTTTGATTTTTGTCCTGTTGAGATGTAAATCCAATGTTTTGGTATCATGACAATTCTAGTAAAAATAATAATATATAGATATTTTCAAACATTTGTTAACTTTTCATAAGTCTATACAATCGCTGTCTTCAGCAATTTTCACTCATGAAAAAATTTAAAGTAACTCAGCATTGACAGTTTTTACGCTCCTGTAAAAGTGTTTTTGTGCATAACATCGGGGCCATAAAAGCAAGAACTTGTTTACCCTTTTTAATACCACTAAAATAACAGGGTATAAACACTTGATGATATTTTAGATTTTGTAACGTCATTAAAACTTTTAATTACTTTTCCATTATTTACAATTTGTTACCCTTTTGTAGTTACAAAAAAACAATGTGCTCATTACCTTTGAAGGAGTTTTAAATTGACAGGGTTTATAATTCTGTTGTTTTCTGACAATAATTATATTTGCTCAGGCTGCAAGCTAAGAAGTGATGCATTAAATTAATTTTGATTCTCCTTTATTATGTTTATGAAAAATACTTGATTGTGAGTTCCAATAAAAATTGCCAGGTTTATCAGCAGCTTTACTTAAAACCTCTAGATACCAACCTTGTAGCTTAATATTGGAAAATGTCACTATCACAGCAGCTTCTTGGATATAAAATATGGCAATTGTCAGTCAGGTCTTCAAAGAAATCTATGCAGTCTTGATAACATTCTGTAAACCCTGACATAATGTGATTGGGCTAACTTGTTGCTGCTTGCTGGTAATATCATCAGCAGGTTACCACAGAGATGTATTGTTCTTAGTATTCATCTACAGTAAATGTCATTGAAATAATGTGCTTTATGTAATTTCAGATTACTGCACCTATATAGGCAGATGTTTCATGAAGGGTGAAATTCTCCTGCAGGGTTAAGAACCTAAAATAACAAACCAACATTTACTATTATGGAGTATATATATAGTTGCAAATCTACAGTGTAACTTAAATGAGTCTCACAAATCATAAATGATCAAGTCTGTAAGCACTTGTCTGTAATGGCAGATTCATTGCTCTTAACTTTATCCCTCTGTTCCTGGAAACATTTCTTGAGATGTCTCTGAACCAAATAGTTTAGAAATAGTAGATATTTTATTTTTACCTAAAAACACTGAATAAATTTTTATTTCTTTTAAAGTTATAGAAGTTGCAATTTAAGAGATGCTTTCTTGTAGGAAAGACAAATAGAAAGTTCACTGACACAAGTTTCAGAATTAAATGATAAAGAGAAAAAACAAACAAACATACAAATCAGGTACATCTTGTTATGATGTAAGGAAAACATTAGGTAAAAAAAGTAATTAAAAAAACAAAATACAGGAGTTTGAGAGTGTTTACAAGAGGATAACTTATTGTTTAATTTTAAAAGTACAATAAAGAGAACAGACTACTGATATTCATCACTGGTACAACTCACCATTTCAAACAATACAATAGTCTTCTTCCACTAGATGGTTGGTGTTTAACCTTCCAGTCCTCTTTACCTCAAAATTAATATCTGTAATGCTAAACATCTCTTTTCTTGATTATTTAGTGGAAATGTGTACAAATAAAGGATACTCACATCAAGAATTACAACTTACATTCTTTGTCCGGTGAATAATGTCACTCCATGACCTTTGTTCACTGACAGCATTGGTCATCAGACATTTTCAATCATTATCATACTTGGACAACCAGGAATATTTTAGCTATAACCCATTTAACCTGGACTCTATATACAGTACTAAAACATACCTAGGAGTGGATTAACTGAGACCTTACTATACCAGTTAAGTGTCTCCTTTATTTTAATTAATTCTATAGCTACCCCAATATGCCAATTCTTTAATAATTTTTATTTTACCATTTTACAATTTCAATTCAGTCCAACCCCTTTTAAAAACAAATAAATTTACTTTAATTTATCATATTTGATTATTTTATAACTGTGATTTTATCTGAATCTTTTCAGTCTTCAAATTCTGTAGTATTCTCTGTTTCTGTTTCTAAAACTTAGTTTAATTCAAATGTTTAGAAATCCCAAGTTTATGTTGAAAATAGTGAACTGAGTAAGAGAGAGAAAAATGATACTTTTCTATAGACCTTTACAAAGCAGAATAATGAGGATAAAGAAGATTTTTTAGTCAAATCTAACACATGGTATCTCGGTACACACCCACACTATCCACTAAGTATGTGTGCAAAGTTTTAGGTTCTCTTCTCTTGGATGCATTGCAGTCAGACATACAACTCATCATAATGTTAATGGTTAACTTTATGTAACCAAGTTATCCAGCTCAGACAGTTCTTCTTTTAGTTTGGCTCTTAAAACGTGTAAACAGATAAACTGTTGTTTCATGAACCGAAACCAGAAGTGTGTTAGTTTGATGCCAAATCTTCTCACTACCTCCATATGATCATTCCAACGTACTGGTAATTCTGAAAGTCCATTGACCAATGAAACTTAAGTGGTGACCTAAAAATGAACAGGTCCAGTAAGGTAAGAGATTGTACATTTTCACTAATGACAGCAACAGAAACAAACTTCTGCGGTCAAGATTCTAAAGGTTGTCTTGTGGTCTTTCTACAAAACACGGTGATGTTTCCTTCTTCACCATTTAATAACTTTATTGGTGCTCTCTTCCTCATAGTTCCCGGGACCTACTGAAAGCTACATCTTGTCATGTTCTTTGGAGAAACACAGTAACCCAAAAATTAATGATAAAACCAGGTAAAGAACTAACTGTACCTTTGTAACGAATAACACCATGTGAACTAGATGTACTTCCAAACTGAAATTGAAAGTAACAAGTATTTTCATTTCTTGCTTTTATAGTTCATATGTCATGCTGTGTTCTAGCCAAGAGAGTGCATAATTCTACTCGTGATTCATAGCATGCGCACATTTTACTGATTTCTAGTACTCGTCTGGATAAATAGTAACCAATGTTCATATCTCTAATATTTGCTTAGATAAACAGTCATCTATGTTCTGATTGCTAATATTTTTCTGAATAGATACTGTTGTGTGTTACAATTCTTGGCACTTGCCTGATTAAAATATTTTCAAGTTACATTTTCTTACGATAAATAGTTACAGGTGTTCGTATATCACTCTGTAGTCTTAAATACATTTTTCCCAAACTTCTAATCTGTAACAGTTGGGGAATGTGAGTAATAAAATACATCAAAATATTGGTATCATGATCACATTAATATTTAACATGAATCCTTCTCTCTAAATATTCCACTTCTATAAATACACTATAAAACTGAATATGCACGTTTCGAACCCAAGAACTTTCACTTTGACATCAGGTACAAGGTTAGAGGTCGTGAAGTTACTAGTACACAATAACCATGGAATATGTTCATTTTATTAACTTTGATGACTGAGGTACTAGTACATACCAACCATGGAATATGTTCATTTTATTAACTTTGATGACTGAGGTACTAGTACATACCAACCATGGAATATGTTCATTTTATTAACTGGATGACTGACGTACTAGTACACACTAACCATGGAACATGTTCATTTTATTAACTGGATGGATGGGGTACTAGTACACACTAACCATGGAATATGTTCATTTTATTAACTGGATGGATGGGGTACTAGTACACACTAACCATGGAATATGTTCATTTTATTAACTGGATGACTGAGGTACTAGTACACACTAACCATAGAATATGTTCATTTTATTAACTTTGATGACTGAGGTACTAGTACACACTAACCATGGAATATGTTCATTTTATTAACTTGGATGACTGAGGTACTAGTACACACTAACCATGGAATATGTTCATTTTATTAACTGGATGGATGGGGTACTAGTACACACTAACCATGGAATATGTTCATTTTATTAACTGGATGGATGGGGTACTAGTACACACTAACCATGGAATATGTTCATTTTATTAACTGGATGGATGGGGTACTAGTACACACTAACCATGGAATATGTTCATTTTATTAACTGGATGGATGGGGTACTAGTACACACTAACCATGGAATATGTTCATTTTATTAACTGGATGGATGGGGTACTAGTACACACTAACCATGGAATATGTTCATTTTATTAACTGGATGACTGAGGTACTAGTACACACTAACCATGGAATATGTTCATTTTATTAACTGGATGGATGGGGTACTAGTACACACTAACCATGGAATATGTTCATTTTATTAACTGGATGGATGGGGTACTAGTACACACTAACCATGGAATATGTTCATTTTATTAACTGGATGGATGGGGTACTAGTACACACTAACCATGGAATATGTTCATTTTATTAACTGGATGACTGAGGTACTAGTACACACTAACCATGGAATATGTTCATTTTATTAACTTGGATGACTGAGGTACTAGTACATACTAACCATGGAATATGTTCATTTTATTAACTGGATGGATGGGGTACTAGTACATACCAACCATGGAATATGTTCATTTTATTAACTGGATGACTGAGGTACTAGTACACACTAACCATGGAATATGTTCATTTTATTAACTGGATGACTGAGGTACTAGTACACACTAACCATGGAATATGTTCATTTTATTAACTTGGATGACTGAGGTACTAGTACATACTAACCATGGAATATGTTCATTTTATTAACTGGATGGATGGGGTACTAGTACATACCAACCATGGAATATGTTCATTTTATTAACTGGATGACTGAGGTACTAGTACATACTAACCATGGAATATGTTCATTTTATTAACTTGGATGACTGAGGTACTAGTACACACTAACCATGGAATATGTTCATTTTATTAACTTGGATGACTGAGGTACTAGTACATACTAAGCATGGAATATGTTAATTTTATTAACTGGATGACTGAGGTACTAGTACATACTAAGCATGGAATATGTTCATTTTATTAACCAGGTGATTGTAATACCACGATATAATAAACATTGACTAAATTCAATCATCGTACCAGTACAAAATATATACTGAGTATATTTACTTTATTAGTCAGATGACTACAGTAACAGTACAGGTAAGGACAGTCCACATTCCATATGAGTAACTTATTGACAGCAATAATACAAATACTATAAATTCAACATTGCTACACTATAATTTATTTTAAATTTCAGGAACATTTAGAATTTGCTCTTGTTTCTATAATAAAGAAAATGTTGATAAATGTTAAAATATGGATTAATAAAGAGAGATGTTCAAAACAAACACTAGTGTCAAACAGATGTTATTTTCCCATAGGATGAAGAGTCTTATATCTGAACTAGGAGTTCTACTCATGATGTCCATCTCCACTTCAAATGGATACTTCTCTTCTACCTCCAGTCTTGTAACGCTGCTGCTGACCGAGAGATATATACTCGAACTTCTCAAGGACTATGTAGAAGGAGTTGATCAACACCTTGATGTCATGAAGAAGTGAGATGTCTTTAAACCAATACTTAATATAATACAATAAGAAAATAATGAGAAACTAATAACAGTCATTCAAATATGCTTCTTTAAAGAATACAGCCATGTGGTAAAACTTGAAATACATCACGTTTTATAGTAACATAACTTCATCTTATATAACAAATATTATGTAAAGCTGGATAGAAACTACTGAAATTTAAGTTTACCTTGACCAAGACATGTTGAATGAAATTAGATAGAAACTACTGAAAAATACTTTCACTTGGTTGTACTTCTCTAATATCCTGTGTATCATGTTACACTTGTATTATATTTTTTAGCTTAGAGACTTCTCTAATATCCTGTGTATCATGCTACACTTGTATTATCTTTTTAGCTTAGACTTTTCTAATATCCTGTGTATCATGCTACACTTGTATTATCTTTTTTAGCTTACAGACTTTTCTAATATGTATCATGCTACACTTGCATTATCTTTTTTATCTTACAGACTTTTCTAATATCCTGTGTATCATGCTACACTTGTATTATCTTTTTTAGCTTTCAGACTTTTCTAATATCCTGTGTATCATGCTACACTTGCATTATCCTTTTTTAGCTTAGACTTTTCTAATATCCTGTGTATCATGGTACACTTGTATTATCTTTTTTAGCTTACAGACTTCTCTAATATCCTGTGTATCATGCTACACTTGTATTATCCTTTTTTAGCTTAGACTTTTCTAATATCCTGTGTATCATGCTACACTTGCATTATCCTTCTTTAGCTTAGACTTTTCTAATATCCTGTGTATCATGGTACACTTGTATTATCTTTTTTAGCTTACAGACTTCTCTAATATCCTGTGTATCATGCTACACTTGTATTACCTTTTTTAGCTTACAGACTTCTCTAATATCCTATGTGTCATGCTACACTTGTATTACCTTTTTTAGCTTACAGACTTCTCTAATATCCTATGTATCATGTTACACTTGATGACCCGGGTTATTACAATAAGTCAGCCCAAATACATATCCAGAAACACACACACTCGTGAAACATGAACAAGCCATGAATAATGATAAATTCGGATGTTGTTAGTCAGGAAAAATCCCATGCGTATATGGTGTTAAACTAATCTGGAACTATAACATAATTTATGAGTTATAAAAAAGCAATTATCTATCACCGTTTTGCCCTGTAGTTTTTGTTTTTTTAATCTATTTTTCTAACTAACAGCTTTTATTTAATCCTACCCCGATTTGGGAGCACCTTTCAGATGTTGGGTGCTCAACCCACGTATCAAATTTTAAACTTTAAGTAAATCATAATACTAAATGTATAGTAATAGTTTTACTCAAATATTTTAGTCTCTTTAGTTTTGTAACATTCATTCAGGAGACGTCACATAGAAGAATTTAAACCAATCCAGACTTTCATGTTTGTTTAAATGTGAACTCTGACGAGTTTCTCCAGTAAATCAGTTTCATGTTTGTTAACATGTAAACTGACGAGTTTCTCCAGTAGACAATCTACCTATTGATTTCCAACTCCTAATTCTAAATCATATGATTGTATTTGTTAACTAATTTTCATTTCTTCACATACTAATTACTCATGTCTTGTTTTTTGTACAATTTTCTTAGTAGTTTACTAACGACAATCTTTTTATTTTCTTTTGTATGATATTACAGAATGGATCTGCACAACAACCAATTAAGGCTGGCTTTGAAAGTAGCTTCAGACAATATTTGAATGTGATTAGACAGAGAACATTATTTACTACTTGTTTTATATACATCGTGAACAGTGGTGTCTGTCCGTCCGTTCATCTCCTTCTGTTTATGACGGAGTCACTTCTCGTGCTGAGTTTGAAATAGAGTATGAAGTAGCTGTAGAACAGGTGTGAATATTTTTTACAACAAACAGGATATTCTACACTGACTTGTTATGAATGAATAACAATGTCATTCAGTGAAACCGAACACCAGTAGTGTTGATAACGTCAATGAAATTGAAGACTTACACTGTTGAAACATTCAGTGAAAGTGAAGGCAAATATTGTTGAAAAAGACAGTCAAATTAAAGACCAATGCCGTTCAAACAGAGTGAAACTGAAAACCAACACCATTGAAAGAATCATTGAAATTGAAGACCAGTAGTGTTAAAATATAAAGTGAAAATAAAGATCAACACTGTTGAAACAGAGTGAAATTCAAAACACTTGTTGTTGAAACATACAGTGAAATTCAAAACACTTGTTGTTGAAACATACAGTGAAACAGAAGACCAACAGTACTGAAACAGTGAAGTTTAAGACCAACAGTGTTGAAACAGTGAAGGTGAAGAAGAGAAACAATATTAAAGAGTCAGTGAAACTAAAGACCAACAATGTTGAAACAGAAGTGAAAGTGAAGACCAACAGTGTACAAGCGAACAGTAAACTTGACGACCAACAGTGTTGAAACGGCCAGTGAAACTTCAGACCAATAGTGTTAAAACATACAGTGATGTCAAAGACCAACAGTGTGAAAACACAGAGTGAAATTGAAGACTTAAACTGGTGAAATATTCAATGATATTGAAGATCAACACCGTGAACTTGATGACTCACTCTATTGAAAGAGTAATTCAAAGTGAAAACCAGTTGTGTTATAAGAGACACTGTTGAAATACACAGTCAAGTTAAAGACTAATACTGTTGAAAAACAGATATTGAAACAACTGAAAATCAGCACTGCTGAAACTGACCGTGAAATTGAAGATCTCCATTGTTGAAAGTGGAGTGAAAGTGAAGAACAGTTTTGAAACAGACCGTGAAATTAAAAACAAATACTACTGTAATGACCATTGTAAGTGAAGACCAACATTGTTGACACGTACCGTGAAACTGAACACCAGTAGTATTAAATAATAGTGAAAGTGAAGATCAATGTTGGAACGGTCAGTAAAAGTAAAAACGAATTGTTTGAACACAGTTAGTGGATTTGAAGACCAACAGTGTGAGAACAGACAGTCAAAACTAAAGAACAATATTGTTGAAACACACCGTAAGAGGGAAGACCAACAGTGTTGAAACAGCCATTGAAACTGCGGTCCAGTAGTGTCAAAACAGACTGGGAAGTTGAATACCAACTGTGTTGAAACAGTTAGTCAAAGTGAAGACCAATAGTGCTGAAACAGTTAACCTGAAATCTGACAGTGTTGAAACAGCCTGTGATTGTGAAAAATCAATAATGTGAAAACAGTCAGTGGATGTTAACACCAATATTCTTGAAATGGAATTTAAGTGAAATCCAAGATTGTGAAAACAGTCAGTGGATGTTAACACCAATATTCTTGAAATGGAATTTAAGTGAAATCCAAGATTGTGAAAACAGACAGAAAAACTGTAGACTAATAGGGTTGAAACAGTCAGTGAAAGTGAAGACCAGTAGTGTTAAAATAGAGAGTGGAAGTGAAGTCCAACAGTGTTCAAACAGAGAGTTAATTTAAGTCTTTTAGTGTTTAAAAGTTATCAAAATCGAATTTTAACAGTGTTCAAATAAACAGTTGAACTAAAGACCAGTAATGTTGAAATCAACATTGAAAGGTGTGACCGACAGTGTAAAAACATGGAAACTAAAGACTGATAGTGTTTAAACAGATGTTGAAGTGAAAATCAAGAGTGTCAAAACAGCCAATGAAATTAAAGACCAATAATGTTGAAATATTCAGTAAAAGTGAAAACCAATAGTGATGAAAACAACCAGTGAACATGAAAACCAACAGTATGAAAACAGTCAGTGGAAATTAAAGTTAAAGCCAAGATTGTGAAAGAAGACAGTGAAACTGAACACTAATACTGTTAAAACAGTCAGTGAAATTAAAGAAACACACAGTTAAGTTAAAGACCAACACTGTTCAGAAACAGCCATTGAAATTGAAAACCAGCACTGCTGAAACTGACTGTAAAATTGAAAATTTCCACTGTTGAAACAGACCGTGAAATTGAAGGCCGACACTAGTGACACAATCATTGAAAGTGAAGACCAACACTGTTGAAACCCAGTGAGATTGAACACCAACCCTGTGCACACCGTCAATGAAACGGAAGACCAATAGTGTTGATAAAGTTAGTAAAATTTAAGATGTACACTGTTGAAACATGCCAGGCAATTGAAGACCAATACTGTTGACATTGAACACCAGTAGTGTTAAATTATAGTGAAAGTGAAGATCAATATTGTTGAAGCAGACTGAAAATTAAGACTGCACTATCGAAACAGATTGAAAGTGAAGACCAACACTGTACAAACGGATAGTAAAACTGTAGAACAGCACGATTGAAACAGACAGTAATCTTTAAGACCAACAGTGTTAAAACAACACTGTTTACACTCAGTGAAATTAACACCAAAACTGTGCAAACTGTCAGTGAAACCAAAGACCAATAGTGTTAATATAATTAGTAAATTGAAGACGTACACTGTTGAAAGATACAGTGCAAGTGAAGACCAACACTGTTGACACATACCGTAAAACTGAAGAACAATACTATTAAAAGACAGTGAAATTGAAAAACTTGTTTTGAAACAGCCAGTGAAACTATGGACAAATAGTGTTCAAACAGTCAGTGAAGGTGAAGACTAATACTGTTGAAGCAGCTAATTAAACTGAAGACCAACAATGTGAAAACAGTCAGTGGAAGTCAACACCAATAGTGTTGAAATGGAAGAGAAAATGAAGACCAGTAGTGTTGAATGTGACAGTAAAATTGAAGATCAACAATGTTGGAACAGTCAGTGAAAGTAAAGACGAACAGTTTGAACACAGTTAGTGGAATTGAAGACCAACAGTGTAAGAACAGACAGTCAAACTAAAGAACAATATTGTTGAAACACACTGTAAGAGGGAAGACCAACAGTGTTGAACATTAGAAGTTTTCTTTTGCATAGAACGTTATATTTTTGTTATTTTATTTACCCTATCACTGAACAGGGCTCATCCAGTTAACTGACCTTGTAATCACCAAACAAAATAAATATAAATTATCCTTTTTTCTTCTTTCTAGAATGATGCATAAAATTATAGTTATCATAAACAGCCTCAGGCTTGTAACACTTTGCATCTCATTTTCTTTCATTTCATTATTTTACTGCTGTTTGAACTATATAACTAATAAACCTGTATAACAAGTTAGAAATCACCTGATGGCCTAGCGCATTAAGGTGTGCACTTTGTAATCTGAGGGTCGCGGGTTCGCGCCTGAGTCGCGCCAAACATGATCGCCCTCCAAGCCATGGGGGCATTATTATGTGACGGTCAATCCCACTTTTCGTTGGTAAAAGAGTAGCCCAAGAGTTGGTGGTGGGTGGTGATGACTAGCTGCCTTCCCTCTAGTCTTACACTGCTAAATTAGGGACGGCTAGCACAGATAGCCCTCGAGTAGCTTTGTGCAAAATTCTGAAACAAACAAATAAACAAATCACCTGGTCATTATACACATAAATATAGTTCAAATTATGGTGTAGAATAGCTTCTTGCTTGCATCCTTCTTGCATAAATTAATCAATTATTTATTTATTTTCATTGATATTCCTGTATTCAAACAGTTTTATAATTTTTACATTTTAGACACTCTTATAACAACAAGTAAAAAATACAGAAGAAATGAAGTAATTTACTATTTGTGGATCTTGTACATTTTGCAGTCAAACTTGAAGTATCTTTAAATGTTGACCATAATTTTGAATAGTATTGTTTTTAGTACTTTCCTGAATGTATATTTTAATATATTTTAAATAAAAAAGGGCATTGTGTGTAGGTTAGACTTATTTATATCTGAGTAAAACAAGGTAATTGCTGGCTATAAAATTATATTGTCTAGGCAGTATTTATAATAAAAGTTTGTAATTGCATTAAAAGTATTAAAACTGAAGAGTTGAAATAGGGTTAAAAAGATTATCTGATTTGTGAAATTTGGAGCAAAAATGTGTTATAAAGTGAAATTAAGAAATTAAAGCTTATGTTAAAATCTCATTTGATGACCATTGTTTTCAAGTAACTACATGTAATACCTGCCACCATTGTATAATACCATATGTATTGCCAAAGAAGGATTATGAGCTCCTTATGCTGAGGGTGAAACCTTACACATGATAGACTGAGTTAGCATAAAGAATATACTTTTGGTTATGTAATTACCTTTCATGACAGAGATTTGAGATGAATTGTTTCTTTAAAACAATGTATTATAATGAAATCTTTTTGAAATTTCAAAGCTACAAATTTGTATAAATATTACATACACACACACACATATGTAAATAATAAAATATTCTAGATGGCCTTACTTCCTCACCAACAAAGCTCTCTCCATATTTTAGTTTACCCTGTAAGCATTGCTAAAACTTTTTGTTTTGCACAGCAGTCTTCTGTACCCCAACAGTTTTGCACACCTTCAGAACATGAGCTGGTCATGTGACTACCCTAACCAATCCTACTGCACCATCTGTGCTGGAACAGCTAGCTCACTGTATTGTTCTACCACAACTTACACTTTCTTGATCAGCATTCTACAGGGTGGCCTGTAAGTCCCTACCCATCCATATATCTGTGTGCTGTCCTTCACTCATGTACCCACGTACTTGTCACAATACACTCTTCAAGTGTAAATGGACTTACATCGGCCATATATCTCTAAAAAAAAAGAAACAAATTAATAATACATGCATAACTGAATATAACATAATAACATATGGATGTGTAGGGACTTACAGGTCACCCTGTAGTGTATAGATGTGTGTTTTTAATTTGTACATGTGACTAAAAAATTTAGATATGCTTAATCACCAATTTTTATCAGTTTTAACTTCCCGTGTTTAATTTATGCTGTTTTTACTCATTTGTTTTAGAAATAATTCCATTTTCCAAATTCTAATTTTTCATATAAATATGAAATTTATTATGGCAGGTGATGAATTTCCATCCATAGTAGCCATGGTTTTGACACAGTTCTCCAGTTCTTGGGTTGATGATGTCTGTTGGGGAAAACCAGGCTTTGATTTTTGTAGGAAGGTTCTAACTACTGTGTGGAGACTTCTTTCTGTTGCACTTTCCTACATTTTATATACCTTCATGTAATCTCTTGGGTAAGGTATTGTTATTCTTCCTAGAAGGTCTGTGGTAAGTTTTACTCCCTCCCAGTAGGTATATCGACATATAGAAAGTCATTTCAGCTTTTGGATTGGTCTAATTTTCCCATTCTTTTAGTTTGCTCTTTTATGTTTCATATGTTTATTATTTGTTAAGTTAGATTATTATAGTTCTTTTATCATCTCAGATACTTTAGTTTCAATTTGTTTTGTTTCATTTTTACATTGTTTTTGTTTTATTTTCTATACATGTCCAAGTTATGCAGGATCATTACTGTTTAGGTAATTATAAATTACCTAATTATACATTAATATAAATTATAAACGCACTAATCACCTATTCATGCCGGGTCAATAGATTAGATCGAAGGCAGTTAATCAATAGTATACCAATGCCACGTTTTTTAATTTGTGTTGTTTTTCGAAAAGTAATGTGTTTTGATTGAAATTAGATACGAAACTGCGTGGGGATCGGAAATTCGACGGCTCCTTCTCATGACCTTTCTCATGTCTTATTGAATCACTATGTGAAGTTTGGTGATCTTTTATCAATAAATGTGGAAACGTTTAATGAACAGATGCACACATATAGTGACGTTTATTTAAACAGAAGATGAAGGTTCCAACTCACCCCTTCATGGCTTTCCTCAAGTCATCGTACGTCACTGGGTCAAGCTTTCTGTTTATTGATCAAGAAATGGAAAAACGTGGAAGGAAAAGTTGAGAGTCATTGTTTCACTCGACAATAGTATTTTTAAATACTTGGCTGCTGTCGTTTATTGATAAAACAATGGTTTAAACATTGTATTACGTAACAATAATTAATAAGTGATGCTTTTTCTAACAGTATCTGTGAAAATTTTGTGAAGGAAGTTGACGTCATCAAATTATAAGAAGTGAAAGTATGAAGATGAAAACAAAAATTTTAATCCAGAGTACAAAGAAAATTTTTGCATTCACTGTTAAATGAGGCAAATCTTTGTACATTATCTGCAATGTGTTACTCAGACATCACAAAGCCAGTAACTTGAAACAACACCATGAAACAAATCACAAAAACATTTCATCTGATTATCCACTTGAATCATAATTACAGAAAAAAGAAGTTAACTGTTACAATCATCATGTAATAGCCAGCACTCACTGTTTACAATGTTCAGTAAGGAAGTTGATACAACGACTAAAGCTAGTTCTGTTATATCATGGAATATTGCTCGTACTAAACGCCAATAATTTGATGTTGAATTTGTTAATAAGAATATCGCTGAAGTTGCTGCAGTGTCACACCCAAATAACAGAAAACTTCAGTGATTAATGACATAACCAGTAGCTTCATGCCACACTACAGAGAGACGTATCTCCCAGATCAGTAATGAAGTTGTACTCAAAATGCAAAATTATTTAAAGAATTCTCTTGCATTCAGCTATGCCCTTGACAAACCGACAGGCATACAAGACAACTCGCAACTGGCGGTATTTATTCGTTACTCTGATGTAACTGTGAAAGAAGAGATGTTGGAGTTACTGGCAATTAAAAAACAAATCGTGGTGTTGATATTAAATATGAGTTTGACAGAACAAATACTGATATTCCACTGGGTAAACTCGTCAGTGTTGCAACAGATGGAACACCTGCAATGGTGGGGATAAATGCAGGATTAATTGCGCTTATGAAAA
>CM022392.1:2060493-2084286 GCA_011833715.1 Carcinoscorpius rotundicauda
TTTTAGCGTGTAAGTCCGCAGACATACCGCTGAGCCACTGGGGGGCTAACCCATTGTGCAGCTGTGTGCTTAATTCTAAACAAACTGATCTCTTTCTATTTGAAATTTTGAGTAACTTACAAGTTATTGAACCACAAAACATAATGAACTCAAATTATAAATGAGCCATTTATCCCAATCTCATATACACTTTGAAGTACTTTAATTTATAGTTTGTAATTGCAATAATTAACTTACAACTACCGCCACTACCACCTTTGATCAACATCTGACGAAGAATTTTAGCTTCACACATTTCGTGGGCATGAGCGCCAGTTTTAGTTCTCATGCAATATTAAACATTACAGATTAAAATCACATTAATTGCTTACCTTAAGATCTGGAGACAACTATTGTGAAATGTTAACCTCGTAATATTGCTAGAATTACAAAATATTCCATTCTACTAACAATAACAAGAATATAAGCATACGTACGCTCTTTAATTTTCTTAATATGAAGAGAATATTCTTGCAGATTCGCTTGGCACTTTTTGGAATTGTAGAGGTCGCTCGATAACACATGTAGCAAATTACCCAGGTCACTGACAATTTACAAGCAAAATATTGCATTTAACACGTTGGGTTTAAAAGATATGATGCAGTAAAATGTTTATAGATTTATTTATGTGAAGTGATGCCCCCAAGGAAATTCCAAACAAATCAGGAAAGAAAATTTACAAGAAGAAAAAATTATCAAAGGGAAACTAATTTAAATTTTATTGTTGTGTACAAGGACATTGTAAATATTAACCAGTGCAATATTTGTACTTGTAAAAATGTACTGTAGCTGCTAAGCCAATGCTACTCTGTGAGGGTTAATACAAAAACGAATTAATTTACCACGTAATAAACAATTGTTCATTTTCATTACAAGTAGTGTCTGCAGAATTATGTAAGTAGATCTGGACAACATTTTAAAATGAAATTATTAGTATATAACTTATAAGTAAGGAGTACATAAATTGTAAATTTACAATTTTTAGACTTCAAAGGCAATGGTGAAAAACGTGCTTTGAATTGTGGATCTATTGTAATCAGAAAAAGGTATTTCTAGTGGTTGAATGAGTCCTACAGGTTATTATGGTTTTATTCTTACTGTCACTTGTACACCTGAAGCAACTAATTAAGCTTCAAGAGCACTTAACAGGGCAAGTAGTTCTCTTTATAACTTAATTGTTTTAATGAGTCTTTATGTGCAAGTTTTAAACTGTGTAAAACTAGTTTTTATAAAATTAAATAGTTTTTCATAAAATAGAATTCAGCTACAAGACCAAAAAGAGCATGGGTAGATAACTGCTTTTTGCAGTCACTTCTGATCACTTGTCAATTGGTTGATACCTTTACCAATAAGATAAAGATACAGATAAGGTTGATATAGGAAAAGAAGAAAGTGGCTTGTAAGTTCAAAGCAACAGTGTAGATGTAATGGTTCAGACTTAGAGGTCAAAATGGCATAAAAAGCAGGTGTGAGAGAGCTGCAAGGTAAATTATAAATATGAAGAAAGAGAAAATGAAGGACTGATTCATCTGTTCCACTGGAGAGTGATGAAGATGAAATTCCTAGTAGTACTTCTGAGGATCCCATGGAGTTTGTGACACTGAATGAATGATGCAGATAATCCAAGAACTGAAGTGTAAAAGCAAGACATTGTGTGTGGTATTTCAACATGGCACAGGAGCAATGCCGATTCAATTTGGTATTGAATCCACAACAACATTAAACTTTCTAAATCAAGAAGCTCTGTGAAAAGCATCAAGTTTCAGTTTCAGTTGATTGCTTGCATTCTGCATGGCAGAATTAAGAATTCTTATTATACAATGGTGGCAGGAATTACATGTAGTTATTTGAAAACAATGGTCATCAAATGAGATTTTAACATAAGCTTTAATTTCTTAATTTCAAAATGAAATATTTAAATTGTCAGTCTTCACTTTTCTTTATAACACATTTTTGCTCCAAATTTCACAAATCAGATAATCTTTTTAACCCTATTTCAACTCTTCAGTTTTAATACTTTTAATGCAATTACAAACTTTTATTATAAATACTGCCTAGACAATATAATTTTATAGCCAGCAATTACCTTGTTTTACTCAGATTATTTATATCTAACCGACACACAATGCCCTTTTTTATTTAAAATATATTAAAATATACATTCAGGAAAGTACTAAAAACAGTCCTATTCAAAATTATGGTCAACATTTAAAGATACTTCAAGTTTTACTGCAAAATGTACAAGATCCACAAATAGTAAATTACTTCATTTCTGCTGTATTTTTTACTTGTTGTTATAAGAGTGTCTAAAATGTAAAAATTATAAAACTGTTTGAATACAGGAATATCAATGAAAAAAATAAATAAAAAATAATTGATTAGTTTATGCAAGAAGGATGCAAGCAAGAAGCTTTTCTACACCATAATTTGAACTATATTTATGTGTATAATGACCAGGTGATTTCTTTGTTTGTTTGTTTCAGAATTTTGCACAAAGCTACTCGAGGGCTATCTGTGCTAGCCGTCCCTAATTTAGCAGTGTAAGACTAGAGGGAAGGCAGCTAGTCATCACCACCCACCACTAACTCTTGGGCTACTCTTTTACCAACGAAAAGTGGGATTGACCGTCACATAATAATGCCCCCATGGCTCAGAGGGCGATCATGTTTGGCACAACTCAGGCGCGAACCCACGACCCTCAGATTACGAAGTGCACACCTTAACACGCTAGGCCATCAGGTGATTTCTAACTTGTTGTACAGGTTTATTTTAGTTATATAGTTCAAACAGCAGTAAAATAATGAAATGAAAGAAAATGAGATGCAAAGTGTTACAAGCCTGAGGCTGTTTATGATAACTATAATTTTATGCATCACTCTAGAAAGAAGAAAAAAGGATAATTTATATTTATTTTGAATGGTGATTACAAAGTCAGTTAACTGGATGAGCCCTGTTCAGTGATAGGGTAAATAAAATAAAAATATAACGTTCTATGCAAAAGAAAACTTCTAATATTCAACACTATTGGTCTTCACTTTTACTAACTGTTTCAACAACGTTGGTATTCAACTTCACAGTTTATTTTGACACTACTTGACTGCAGTTTCAATGGCTGTTTCAACACTGTTGGTCTTCCCTCTTACAGTGTTTCAACAATATTGTTCTTTCGTTTGACTGTCTGTTCTTACACTGTTGGTCTTCAATTCCACTAACTGTGTTCAAACTGTTCATCTTTACTTTCACTGACTGTTCCAACATTGTTGATCTTCAATTTTACTGTCACATTCAACACTACTGGTCTTCATTTTCTCTTCCATTTCAACACTATTGGTGTTGACTTCCTCTGACTGTTTTCACATTGTTGGTCTTCAGTTTAATTAGCTGCTTCAACAGTATTAGTCTTCACCTTCACTGACTGTTTGAACACTATTTGTCCATAGTTTCACTGGCTGTTTCAAAACAAGTTTTTCAATTTCACTGTCTTTTAATAGTATTGTTCTTCAGTTTTACGGTATGTGTCAACAGTGTTGGTCTTCACTTGCACTGCATGTTTAAACAGTGTCGTCTTCAATTTTACTAATTATATTAACGCTATTGGTCTTTGGTTTCACTGACAGTTTGCACAGTTTTGGTGTTAATTTCACTGAGTGTAAACAGTGTTGTTTTAACACTGTTGGTCTTAAAGATTACTGTCTGTTTCAATAGTGCTGTTCTACAGTTTTACTATCCATTTGTACAGTGTTGGTCTTCAATTACAGTGTAGTGTTAATCTTCAGTCTGCTTCAACAGTGTTGATCTTCACTTTCACCATAATTTAACACTTTCAATGTGTTCAATGTCAACAGTATTGGTCTTCAATTGCCCGGCATGTTTCAACAGTGTACATCTTAAATTTTACTAACTTTATCAACACTATTGGTCTTCCGTTTCATTGACGGTGTGCACAGGGTTGGTGTTCAATCTCACTGGGTTTCAACAGTGTTGGTCTTCACTTTCAATGATTGTTTCAGTAGTGTAGGCCTTCAATTTCACGGTCTGTTTCAACAGTGGAAATTTTCAATTTTACAGTCAGTTTCAGCAGTGCTGGTTTTCAATTTCAATGGCTGTTTCTGAACAGTGTTGGTCTTTAACTTAACTGTGTGTTTCTTTAATTTCACTGACTGTTTTAACAGTATTAGTGTTCAGTTTCACTGTCTTCTTTCACAATCTTGGCTTTAACTTTAATTTCCACTGATTGTTTTCATACTGTTGGTTTTCACGTTCACTGGTTGTTTTCATCACTATTGGTTTTCACTTTTACTGACTATTTCAACATTATTGGTCTTTAATTTCATTAGCTGTTTTGACACTCTTGATTTTCACTTCAACATCTGTTTAAACACTATCAGTCTTTAGTTTCCATGTTTTTACACTGTTGGTCACAGCTTTCAATGTCGATTTCAACATTACTGGTCTTTAGTTCAACTGTTTATTTGAACACTGTTAAAATTCGATTTTGATAACTTTTAAACACTAAAAGACTTAAATTAACTCTCTGTTTGAACAATGTTGGACTTCACTTCCACTCTCTATTTTAACACTACTGGTCTTCAATTTCACTGACTGTTTCAACCCTATTAGTCTACAGTTTTTCTGTCTGTTTTCACAATCTTGGTTTTCACTTAAATTCCATTTCAAGAATATTGGTGTTAACATCCACTGACTGTTTTCACATTATTGATTTTTCACGATCACAAGCTGTTTCAACACTGTTAGACTTCAGGTTAACTGTTTCAACACAGTTGGTATTCAACTTCCCAGTCTGTTTTGACACTACTGGACCGCAGTTTCAATGGCTGTTTCAACACTGTTTGTCTTCCCTCTTACGGTGTGTTCCAACAATATTGTTCTTTAGTTTTGACTGTCTGTTCTCACACTGTTGGTCTTCAAATCCACTAACTGTGTTCAAACAATTCGTTTTTACTTTTACTGACTGTTCCAACATTGATCTTCACTTTCACTATTATTTAATACTACTGGTGTTCAGTTTCACGGTACGTGTCAACAGTGTTGGTCTTCACTTGCCCTGTATGTTTCAACAGTCTACATCTTACATTTTATTAGCTTTATTAACACTATTGGTCTTCGCTTTCACTGACGGTGTGCACAGGGTTGGTGTTCAATCTCACTGTGTTTCAAAAGTGTTGGTCTTCACTTACAATGGTTGTTACAGTAGTATTTGTTTTTAATTTCACGGTCTGTTTCAAAACTGTTCTTCACTTTCACTCCACTTTCAACAGTGGAGATCTTCAATTTCACGGTCAGTTTCAGCAGTGCTGATTTTCAGTTGTTTCAATATCTGTTTTTCAACAGTATTAGTCTTTAACTTGACTGTGTATTTCAACAGTGTCTCTTATAACACAACTGGTTTTCACTTTGAATTACTCTTTCAATAGAGTAAGTCATCAAGTTCACGGTGTTGATCTTCAATATCATTGAATATTTCACCAGTTTAAGTCTTCAATTTCACTGTGTGTTTTCACACTGTTGGTCTTTGACATCACTGTATGCTTTAACACAATTGGTTTGAAGTTTCACTGGCCGTTTCAACACTGTTGGTCGTCAAGTTTACTGTTCGCTTGTACACTGTTGGTCTTCACTTTCACTTCTGTTTCAACATTGTTGGTCTTTAGTTTCACTGACTCTTTAATATTGTTTCTCTTCACCTTCACTGTTTCAACACTGTTGGTCTTAAACTTCACTGTTTCAGTACTGTTGGTCTTCTGTTTCACTGTATGTTTCAACAACAAGTGTTTTGCATTTCACTCTGTTTCAACAGTGTATTCTTCATTTTTGGTCTGTTTCAACAGTGTTGATCTTTATTTTCACTTTATATTTTAACACTACTGGTCTTCTATTTCAATGATTGTTTCAGTGGTGTTGGTTTTCAGTTTCACTCTGTTTGAACGGCATTGGTCTTTAATTTAACTGTCTTTTTCAACAATATTTGCCTTCACTTTCACTGAATGTTTCAACAGTGTAAGTCTTCAATTTCATTGACGTTATCAACACTATTGGTGTTTGGTTTCACTGAATGACAATGTTATTAATTCATAACAAGTCAGTGTAGAATATCCTGTTTGTTGTCAAAAATATTCACACCTGTTCTACAGCTACTTCATACTCTATTTCAAACTCAGCACGAGAAGTGACTCCGTCATAAACAGAAGGAGATGAACGGACGGACAGACACCACTGTTCACGATGTATATAAAACAAGTAGTAAATAATGTTCTCTGTCTAATCACATTCAAATATTGTCTGAAGCTACTTTCAAAGCCGGCCTTAATTGGTTGTTGTGCAGATCCATTCTGTAATATCATACAAGAGAAAATAAAAAGATTGTCGTTAGTAAACTACTAAGAAAATTGTACAAAAAACGAGACATGAGTAATTAGTATGTGAAGAAATGAAAATTAGTTAACAAATACAATCATATGATTTAGAATTAGGAGTTGGAAATCAATAGGTAGATTGTCTACTGGAGAAACTCGTCAGTTTACATGTTAACAAACATGAAACTGATTTACTGGAGAAACTCGTTAGAGTTCACATTTAAACAAACATGAAAGTCTGGATTGGTTTAAATTCTTCTATGTGACGTCTCCTGAATGAATGTTACAAAACTAAAGAGACTAAAATATTTGAGTAAAACTATTACTGTACATTTAGTATTATGTTTTACTTAAAGTTTAAAATTTGATATGTGGGTTGAGCACCCAACATCTGAAAGGTGCTCCGAAATCGGGGTAGGATTAAATAAAAGCTGTTAGTTAGAAAAATAGATTAAAAAAACAAAAACTACAGGGCAAAACGGTGATAGATAATTGCTTTTTTATAACTCATAAATTATGTTATAGTTCCTGTTATGTATATGTGTAAATATTTTGTAAACGACAACATGTCGTGTTGTGTTTGAATTTTCATTTGTAGTATTCATTTTTCCATATTGATATTATTGTTTCGAAGTTTAAACTAAAATATGTTATTTATTTAGGGTAACATTTTAGAACTTTCTCGAATTAAGTAGACCAATCACATGTTTGTAAATGAGTGCTGGTGACTTCCTGTCTAGACGTGTAGTCTCGTGCAAGAACGGATATGCGTGGATAGCTCTGGAGTTGTATGGAAATTGCAAGATTGTTCGAGAAATAGGCCAATCTGTATAAAAGACGGTGACAAGAGACAGATTCAGTCATCAGTCATCAATCATCAGTTTTTATTCGAAAAAAAGAGAGATTCAATCATCAGTTTTATTCGAGGGAGAGAGATTCAGTCATTAGTTTTATTCGAAGACAAAGAGTGAGAATCAGACACCAGTTTCATTTCAAAAGAAGAGAGTTAGTTATTTGAGAAAGATTAAGTGTTTGCTGTGAATATTCAACTTGGATTTGTGATTGAAATTAGCTCTACGGAAGCTGTGATTTTATTTCGTCAATCTCTACGATACATCTGAATTACTGCTTGAGCTGAGAGACGGCAATTTCATTGAACTGTGAACTGTTTTGGAATTTCTTCGTGGGACCAAATTCACACCCTAGACTGGAATTTGAGACTGTAATTTTAGATCATTACATTAGATACATGCCAGTACCGTTTTGTGTTGTGATTTATTTTGAAGTTTGAAACTAATATTATTTTGTTTTGTAATTAATTTCGAATGTTGTAACTTAATATCTGTCACTGTTATTATACAATTTATGTCATATCTGTTATATTTGTTAATAGTTTAGTGTAATAAATTATACAAGCTGTTATCTGCGTTTTTCTGTTGCGTTTAGTCTACAAAGAACTTAAAACATAAAAAATACGTAACATTCCAGATTAGTTTAACACCATATATGCATGGGATTTTTCATGACTAACAACATCCGAATTTATCATTATTCATGGCTTGTTCATGTTTCACGAGTGTGTGTGTGTTTCTGGATATGTATTTGGGCTGACTTATTGTAATAACCCAGGGCATCAAGTGTAACATGATACATAGGATATTAGAGAAGTCTGTAAGCTAAAAAAGATAATCCAAGTGTAGCATGATACACAGGATATTAGAAAAGTCTAAGCTAAAGAAGGATAATACAAGTGTAGCATGATACACAGGATATTAGAAAAGTCTGTAAGATAAAAAAGATAATGCAAGTGTAGCATGTCTATAATAAATACTCTTAGATAACATTTGCGGACTTGACTGACACCTACTAAAATACAATTTACATATTAGAAAAGTGCTCATACTGATGTCCAAGCCCCTAATGGATGGCACAGCTGTATGTCTGCAGACTCACACCACTAAAATCTGGGTTTCGATGCCCATGGTGGACAGAGCACAGATAGCCCATTGTGCATAATTCTAAACAAACAAACTGATGTCCAACAAATATTTAAAAAATTTTGTTACTAAACTATGTTATAACCTAAAATTAAAATATAATGCTTTAAAAATGCAAGTCTTTCTATTTGAAATTTTGAGTAACTTACAAGTTATTGTGTCACAAAATACTGTAAACTCAGATAATAAATGAGCCATTCATCCCAATCTCATACACACTATGAAGAACTTTAATATATAATTTGGATTTGTTATAATTAACTTACAACTCTACTACCAGTTTTGAGTTTGATCAGCATCCGACATTGAATTTTAGCTTTACACATTTCGTGGGTATGGGTGCTAGTTTCAGAACTAATGCAATATCAAAAATTACAGATTAAAATCACATTAATTATTTATCTTAGGATCTAGATACAACTATTATGATATCAGTCAAGTCCTATTTTCTCACCTTTTAACCTAATACTACTACTAATATTTCAAAATATTCTGTTCTACTAACAATGATAAGAATATAAACATACGTATGCTTTTTTTATTTTCTTAATATGACGAGAATTTTCTTGCAGATTCCGTTGTACTCTTTGTTCAAAACTGCAGAGGTCGCTTGATAACACATATGGTTAGCTAACAATGCAGGAAACTGATAATTTTTAGTTTTAATTTAGTGAAGTGATGTCTCTAAAGAAAAAAACGAACCAAACCAAGAAAGAAAGTTGATCAGAAGAATAAAATTTATCAAAGTAAAACAATTTTAAATTTTATTGTTGTATACATAGGCATTGAAATTCTGAATAATGTAAATTGTAACCAGTGTAATATTTGGACTTTAAAGTAATATACTGTAACTTGAATTTACCGCAGCAGCTGAGCCTAATTCCAGCCTGTGAGTGTTTATGCAAAAATGAGTTAGTTAGACACATAATAATTGTTCATTCTAATTATAAGTAGTATCTGCAATATTATTACAAATATTCAATGTAACTGGATTTGGACAACATTTTAAAATGAAATTATTAGTTAATAACTCATACGTAGGGACAACATAAATTGTAAATTTACAATTTTTAAACTTTAAAGACAATGGTGAAATAAGTGCATGTCCTATCACTTTGAATTGTAGCTCTATCGTAATCAGAAAAAAAGGCTTTTCTGGTTGTTGGATGAGTCCTACAAATTATTATGGTTTTATTCTTACTGTCACTTGTCCATGTGAAGTAGCTAGTAAATCATCAAGAGTACTTAATAGGACAAGTACTTTTCCTTTTAACTTAATTGCTTTAGCAACTTTTTATGTGAAAGGTTTAAACTATGAAGAACTATTTTTTATAATATTAAATAGTTTTTCATTAAAACAAATTCAGATACAAGACCAGAAACAACATGGGTAGATAATTGTGCTTTGCTGTCAATCTGGATATTTTGTTTATTGGCTGATACCTTTACCAAAATTTCATAATCCAAAAAACAGACATCTGTTACACAGTTTGTTAAAACTGGATCTACAGCTGGCCACTAAACAGATATCAACATGCCACAACATTCAGTGATTAAGTGTTCTGATCCTCTGTTGATAAAGTAACATTAATACAGGAAAAGAAGAAAGTGGCTTGTAAGTTCAAAGTGACAGTGTAGATGCAATGGTTCAGAATGAGAGGTCAAAATGGCACAAAAAGCAGGTGTGAAAGAGCAGCAAGGTAAATTATAAATATGAAGAAAGAGAAAATGAAGGACTGATTCATCTGTTCCACTGGAGAGTGATGAAGATGAAATTCCTAGCAGTACTTCTGAGGATCTCATGGAGTTTGTAACACTGAATGAATGATGCAGATTATCCAAGAACTGAAGTGTAAAAGCAAGACATTGTGTGTGGTATTTCAACATGGCACAGGAGCAATGCCGATTCAATTTGGTGTTGAATCCACAACAACATTAAACTTTCCAAATCAAGAAGCTCTGTGAAAAGCATCAAGTTTCAGTTTCAGTTGATTGCTAGCATTCTGCATGGCAGGATTAAGGATTCTTTGTACTGTGTTACTCCTAGGAGATCCAGATGATCTTATGAACATGACTGGAAATATAATTAAATCTGATGATACAAAAGTATTGTCATATGTCAATAATGTGCAACAAGTTTTGCCAGAGAAAGTTATACTTGCACTGATGTGCTAGTCAATGATGTTTAAAGAAATGAAAGATAGATTGAAGAACAAACTTTTGAAATAGATAGGTGAGAACTGTTCCACTGATATGAAGGTCATGGATTTTGTATCTTCTCTGACAACTAAAAGCAAGAATGAAAACAAATAGTCAATAACACAACATAAACATATTCCAAGTTTTCCATTGTGTGCTATGGGAGTCAAAAACTTGCAATAGCATTACAAAATCTGCACACTTTTTTCATAAAACTTTGTGGGAGATTTTTGTTCAACCTGAAAACTCTAAAAGTGAGTTTTAGCTCATTCTAAAAGGATGTTATATATTAAGGGCAGCCATTCAGCACAAATCCTGGGTGTCTGGCTTGTGGAAGCAGTGTTAAAAATTTGGAAACAGTCCAAGAAAAGTTGATTTATTCATATCAACCAATTGTAATTTTAATGTGTTTGAAATAGTATGCAATGTTTATTGAAGTTATTGATACAAAGGTTCAAACAAATTGTTGGTAGTAGAAGAGTAATCACACTCCACTCAGATTACCTTAGGTAGATCAACAAATAGGAAGGAAGTTGAGGACCTGAACTTGATATTCAAATCTGTAACAACACAGAAAGGTAAAATACTACTATTTATATTTTAGTGCTTTTTAAAAGAACAGTTGATTGCTTGCATTCTGCATGGCAGGATTAAGGATTCTTTGTACTATGTTACTCCCAGGAGATCCAGATGATCTTATGAACATGACTGAAAATACAATTAAATCTGATGACACAAAACTATTCTCATATGTCAATAATGTGCAACAAGTTTTGCCAGAGAAAGTTATACTTGCACTGATATGCTAGTCAATGATGTTTAAAGAAATGAAAGATAGATTGAAGAACAAACTTTTGAAATAGCCAGATGAGAATTATCACACTGATGTGAAGGTCATGGATTTTGTATCTACCCAGAAAACTAAAAGCAAATAGTCAATAACACAACATACAGATATTCCAAGTTTACCACTGTGTGCTGTGGGAGTGTTATGTAAATGACATCTATGTCGTGTTGTGTTTGAATTTCCATATCTATTATTCATATTATTGTTTAAACCAATAAAATATGTTGTTATTCATTTAAAATAACATTTAGAAATTTCTAGAATTAGGTAGATCAATCAATTGACTATAAATGGAATGTTGGCAGCCTAGTGTCTAGATGACAAGTCTTGTGCAAAAAGTCAGACATGCGCAGATTTCTCTGGAATGTTGGGAAGTTACGCAATGGTTCAAGAAATGTAGGCCTACTTATATATAAACAGACAAAAATGTGAGAGAAAAAAGAGTCAGTCATTTCTTTGTATTTGATTCAAGAAATAGTGTCTTTGTTTGAGAAATTTTAAACGTTTGCTGTGTGTTTGTTCAACTTGAATTTGTGACTGAAGCTGTGATTTTTATTTCATCAATCTCTACGATTCATTTGAATTACTAGTTATACTGAAGGTCAACACGTGTAGAACTGTTTACAAGAGACCGGGAAAATTAGAAGGCGATAAGTGTGAGACGTTCATCGGAGGCATCGTGAAGGGAACTTCGTCAAATTTATTGAACTGTGAATTGTTTCTGTACTTCTCCATTCAAACTTCGGAATTTCTTCGTGGGACCAAATTCACACCCTGGACCGGAATTTCGGATTTCTGATCTGAACTTTTGACTTTCAATCTAGATCATTATATTGGACACAGGCCAGTACCATTTTGTATTGTAATTAACTCTGAAGGTTGAAACTAGTACCATTTTGTATTGTAATTAACTTTGAAGATTGAAACCAGTACTATTTTGTATTGTAAGTAACTTTGAACGTTTAAACTGAATATCTGTCATTGTTGTTATGTAATTTATGTTATATCTGTTACATATATAATAGTTTGTTGTAATAAATTATACAAGCTGTTATCTGTGTATTTCTGTTGCGTTTAGTCTACGAAAAACATAAAATATACATAAAAAAAAACGTAACAGGGAGTCAAAAACTTGCAATAGCATTACTGAATCTGCATTGTTTTTTTTTCCATAAAACTTTGTGGGAGATTTTTGTTCAACCTGAAAACTCTAAAAGTGAGTTTTAGCTCATTCTAGAAGGATGTTATTTATTAAGGGCAGCCATTCAGCACAAATCCTGGGTGTCTGGCTTGTGGAAGCAGTGTTAAAAATTTCCATACAGTCAAAAAAAGTTGATTTATTTATATCAACCAATTGTAATTTTAATGTGTGTGACCAGAAACTAAAATAAATGGGTATCTGTATTGATGGTGGCACTATTTTTCTCTCACTTTTCTATCTAGTTTCATGCAAAGTAATGAATTAATGTTCTGAAAATAATCAACTTGTGTGTCCAATTATTGCTATCTTCAATATTCAGTAATCAAAAATTGATCTTTTTAGAGGTAGTTCATATCTTGCACAGAAAGCTTAATGTCTGCCTTAGAAATTTCCATGCTGCTTCTGAAGTTCTGCTGATTGTGTGAGTGACTAATTTCCTCACACAGGTCATGTAGTAATGATGGATTATAGTCATGTTTTTTCAATTATGTTGTAATGTTTCTTGTTTGGTGATGTTGTTTAGTCTGGTGCACATGGGATGGTGTGTAAAGCAGAGGTGAGACTGTTTCTTGTTTCTGTTTTTTTTTTTTTACTGTTCTTTGGCTTGTGTATCAAATATGTTTTGAAATAACCAAATACTTTGGTGAGGTCAGAAAATGACTGATTTGGGGTATATTCAATGGTGATGCACACCAACACACACACACACATCCTGAATAGATCAGATGAATAAAAGTTGTGTTTGGTAAAGGCAAATTCTGGATGTTATTTATCTCATTTTACTGCTTTAATATCATGCTGAAAAGGTGTGGTCAGTTTTATAAACTTCATGAGAAGACAGTGCATTAGCATTCAAAATACAGTCCAACCAGGTATCCAAGGCTACCTTAACTTTTACGTGTTTGAAACTGCAAAATTATCTATTGGCCTTTTAACATATCATTAACACTTTGTAATTTCATAATTATCATCAACATTGTCTGAAGGAAGGTAGGAAGAAAAAGTGTGAAAGGCTTTCTGAAATCATACTTCCATATGGTAATCTTATAAGTATTGCATTAAAGTCAAATTCATAAAGTGTAGTTTTCATCCTGTCACATTTTCTTTATTTTTAATGAACATATATTAGATAACATGTTTTGAATAATTTAAAACTCTAATTATCTTTGTAATACATGATTTGTTCACTTAATAAAATAGTATGCAATGTTTATTGAAGTTATTGATACAAAGGTTCAAACAAATTGTTGGTAGTAGAAGAGTAATCACACTCCACTCACATTGCCTTAGGTAGATCAACAAATAGGAAGAAAGTTGAGGACCTGAACTTGATATTCAAATCTGTAACAACACAGAAAGGTAAAATACTACTCTTTATATTGTGAAATAGGTTTTTTCTGTCACCTTTCCTTGCTTGTGGAGAATGAAGTTAATGTTAGATAACACTGCACAACAAAGTTTTTGCTTCTTGAACACTGTTGGGTGTTCCTTGTAGATTTTTGGCTGCTGATAACAAAAATCACATCAAATTTGCCCATTACGTACAGTTTCATTGAAATCTTCAGTTTTGCTACCATGGGAAAACAATAACAGGGCAACTGGAATTTGTCAATGTTTCCTGACTAGTGTTGGACACTGCAACGTGATACACTGGACATTGAATACAAACAAAAATCAAGAGCAAAACACTTTTAATTATGTTGAACTTAATAGTGTATTACAAACATAAACACAATCAAATAAGTTATTGCCAGTAAACAGTTAGCTGTTTATTTCTCAAAGTTTCTAAGTGATGAAGCAAAACCAAATCTGTATTTGTGCATACCCACCAGATACCTGTCACAATCAGCAAAACCTTTTCAGGAAGCAAAACATTTAAAAAAACAAATTGTTGTGCAGTGTAATTTGTGTATCTCCGGACAACTGTTGCAAACTCCTTCTTTGTTAATCTGAATATGACCTAAGAAGGTCAAAACATTGTTCTCAGTTTTATTTTGGAATGACCAGTTGTCCTGAGATACATTTTTACTTCAAGTTGGTTTCTCATGAAATGCGTGATATATTGTTAATCACTTAACCTTCCACTACATGTTGATATGGCATGTTTTTGTAAACATATAAATACAAAAATTTTGATTTTTTTCTTTTTTCCTATTATTACATTTGCTTGTTTTGAAGTGATGTAAAATGAGCAGGAGAATATGTCAATGTAAGGTTTCATAGTACTAAACAACATAGGATTTTATAGCTAACTGAAGACTTTTAAGAATCATCACATAAGCGTTATTAATACAGATTATCTTTGATCTGGCTGTCTGAGTAGGTCATACAGGTTTTTAAGATTTTATTTCTTAGAAATAGCAAATAATAACATAAGTTGAATCTTTCAGACTGAGTTATTCAAGAAAAAGTTAAAATACTTTCCAGAACTATTATGGTTTTTATACCTTATGTATTATATAGAAACTGAAATACATCATGATGTATTCTACCATATTAATATTGCTCTTGATACATAATCTTAAATGTGTTTAAAGATGGAACCTCTTTGCTTTCTACTTTTAGAGATACATTTCCCTGACTTTGAAATCCTGACATAAGTAAGGAATTTTTTAGCATAAGTCACATATAAAATAATTTCTAAAGTGTGGAACATCAGGTTTACAATTTCACCCATTTAAGGTTCTAAATATTTATTTTTCAGCTTTTTTTCATTGAGGTCTGGCACTAAAATTTTACTTACGTAATTATAAATATTTATTCTTTATCAGTGAGAGTTAAATATTTCCTTTAGGAGTGGTTGTAAAGAAATACAGTTTTATTGCATATGAGTTCTGCAGTTATAACACTTAGAGAGACATAAATCAGGTAAATAATTGTGACTAACCAACAATAATTGACTTTATAAGAACAATGAAATTATTTACATAGCTAAAAATTCATTCAAAACAAAAAAGCATGTTATTATATTACTGTAGCTTTATTGAATGTTATTTTTATATATTTTAAAAATGCATGTTGGTACATTTTATCTATTTTTATAACTTTAAAAAAATTAAAACTTACGTAACAATTGTGTGGTACAAGTACTGTGTACATATTAACTGAAAGCCTGAATTCTTATACTGTACATAGCTATCTTTAATATTAAATTAGTTTTCATAATTTTTGTGTTTTTTTCAGTGGTTAGGTCACTGATATTCTTAAGGTGAATGAAAACAAGTGTTCAAAGTCTGCTTTATGTAAATCACACACCACAGCCTTGAAGTGTTTTATCTTATTACTCTCAACATGGCTACAGTTCAGTTACTTTCATCTCTTGCAAAAAAGGTGATATAACTATTTTAATTTCAGGAACTGATCCTAAATCTGCACTGTGTGTTTTTTACAAGTGAAAAGAAGAGTATTTACATGGACTTGACAGATGAAGGTAATGTAGTTTATTTTTTTATCTATGCATCTATTATCTTCTAAAAACTTGAAGTGTAAAGGTCTTTTAAATCAACTGTATGGTTTTCTGTGTTTGTATTGTTAGTGTTAAACTGCTGAAGAGTTTTAAGAGTTTAAATGGCAGTCTTCATTTGTACCTTTTAGAAAATTAATGTAGATAAATCTTATTCTGTTTCGGGTTTATGTCTTTCTTTTCAAATATAAAAAGTTTAAATTCTATATTTTTTGGTCAAGATGAATTTTTATCTGATAAATAATTTGGATTTCAATCAGTTAAATATTACATACTGCACTTGATGAACCAGAACAAACATATGTTGTCATTGAAGAATATTCCTGCAGCTTTCAAACAGTCAAAAATATTTTCAGAAGTAAAACCACAACAACAAAAGAAATAAAATTCCTGGCTTTGGTATTTTTCCTCTTTTTCCTGAACCTTACATAAAGAACATTTGTTCACATTCATGAGAGCTCTGGGTATCTAATATGTTGATAAACCAAATTACTGCTGCAGTAATATATGATCAGTGTATTGACTATCAGTAATATATGATCAGTGTATTGACTATCAGTAATATATGATCAGTGTATTGACTATCAGTAATATATGATCAGTGTATTGACTATCAGTAATATATGATCAGTGTATTGATTATCAGTAATATATGATCAGTGTATTGACTATCAGTAATATATGATCAGTGTATTGACTATCAGTAATATATGATCAGTGTATTGACTATCAGTAATACCTGATCAGTGTATTGATTATCAGTAATACGTGATCAGTGTATTGACTATCAGTAATACGTGATCAGTGTATTGATTATCAGTAATACGTGATCAGTGTATTGACTATCAGTAATACGTGATCAGTGTATTGACTATCAGTAATACGTGATCAGTGTATTGACTATCAGTAATACGTGATCAGTGTATTGACTATCAGTAATACGTGATCAGTGTATTGACTATCAGTAATACGTGATCAGTGTATTGACTATCAGTAATACGTGATCAGTGTATTGACTATCAGTAATACGTGATCAGTGTATTGACTATCAGTAATACGTGATCAGTGTATTGACTATCAGTAATACGTGATCAGTGTATTGACTATCAGTAATACGTGATCAGTGTATTGACTATCAGTAATACGTGATCAGTGTATTGACTATCAGTAATACGTGATCAGTGTATTGACTATCAGTAATACGTGATCAGTGTATTGACTATCAGTAATACGTGATCAGTGTATTGACTATCAGTAATACGTGATCAGTGTATTGACTATCAGTAATACGTGATCAGTGTATTGACTATCAGTAATACGTGATCAGTGTATTGACTATCAGTAATACGTGATCAGTGTATTGACTATCAGTAATATATGATCAGTGTATTGACTATCAGTAATATATGATCAGTGTATTGACTATCAGTAATATATGATCAGTGTATTGACTATCAGTAATATATGATCAGTGTATTGACTATCAGTAATATATGATCAGTGTATTGACTATCAGTAATATATGATCAGTGTATTGACTATCAGTAATATATGATCAGTGTATTGACTATCAGTAATATATGATCAGTGTATTGACTATCAGTAATATATGATCAGTGTATTGATTATCAGTAATATATGATCAGTGTATTGACTATCAGTAATATATGATCAGTGTATTGACTATCAGTAATATATGATCAGTGTATTGACTATCAGTAATATATGATCAGTGTATTGACTATACAAATTCCCATTATAGCTGAACATGCTACTGGTAAGATTTCCCAGGAATTTAGTTCAACATTATATACAGAATTTAATTCTCAGGAAATTAGATTCATGGGTTTGGCCAGTGATTTCTTCTTCTTTTCAGTGAAACAATGTTTCTAAGTAAGAATGTAATCAATGAGAAGACATTTGCACTTTCTGTTTTTCTTTGTTTTTAACACTTTTTATTTTAGTCTGTCATTTTCCACACCATTTCATAATTTTAGTTTTCCAATACTTTTCATGCTTCCAAGTTGTTTGCTGTGGTAGAGAATTGCTCTTCTCATACTTTTGCTTCTGTTGATACCAGTTCTACCAGGGGACTGGTACATGTTGATAAATTATAATTAATAAATTAAGTCCTCAAATTTTACATCATACGTATGTTAAGTATCTGTACTAGTAAATAGGATAAGCACGACTCTGCTTCAAAAGTTAATGACTCATGAAGACAGAGAAGTGATACAACCCTACAAAATAAACATAAAACTAAACAATGAGCTATCTGTGCTCTGTCCACCATGGATAACGGATATCGAGACTCAATTTCTGACACTTGAAGTCTTCCGACATATCGCTGTGCAACGAGGGTGGGTTGTTTTGAACTGATATGACATTAATATTATTATACCAAACTTCTAGAAGTCGATAAACTACTTTTTATTGAATAGGTGCAGAGCAAGATAAACTATCAACTATATTTGTTAAACTTTGTTTATATCTAATAGGATTTTTAATTTATGAGCTTTCCTGAAGAAAAGTAGTTAATACTTTGTTATGAGTCTAAAATATATATGTGGTATTGTAAGTCACAACAGGTTTCAACTCAAAATACATTCATAATTAATGATAAGTAAGGATTTACAATACTAAAATTGAGCAATCGATTTCCCATTGGAAGACAGAGAGGATTTCCTGTTGTTGATTTGCCACAATAAGAGAAAAACATAAAGTGACTTGAAAGATATTCCAAAAATATTAAAATTATTTACGAAATCTTCAGTTCATCATCTTTTACAGAAGAGAGAGTAAACAGATCCCGGCATGGCCAGGTGTATAAACTAGTTTAGCAAAGTTTTAAATGTTTTCACACTTGAGAAGGTTTAACAATCTTTTAGAGGTTTTCTTTTCCTTTCTGTTTTCAGTCACTTCCTCATCAATTAATTGATGTAAATTATAATATCTACACAAATTTTGTTCAGTGTTCTTTTTTTCTTCTTTTTTTTGTAAAAAGCCCAGTATAGCCAGGTGTTTAAAGCACTTGACTCATAATATAAGGATCACGAGTTTGATTTCCCATCACACCAACACGCTCGACCTTTTAGACGCGGGTTCGTTATAATGTGACGGTCAATCCCACATTCGTTGGTAAAAGCGTACCCCAAGAGTTGGTGGTGGATGGTGATGACTAGCTGCTATTCCTCTGGTCTTACACTGCTAAATTAGAGATGGCTGGAGCAGCGGGTCCACGTGTTGCTTTGTGCAAAATTTAAAACAAAATTAAGTGAAACAACCACAGAATACATTTAAAATACATACAGATCCGGATATAAATGCTTATTTTTACAACAAAGTCACAAATTATATACTAAACAACAAAGAAGAATTTGAACCAATTTTTCTCAACAAGTGTATATCTGAGGCAAATAAAGACACATCATAAACTATGAAGACACGATCCTAACGAAAGAAATATTCATACATGAACTTCTTGAAGCAATAAAAAACACAAAAACAAATCTCCTGGTGAAGATGAGAAACAAGCCATCCTCCCAAAAAAAGGGTACTCCGAAATTGTTTGATCACCAAATAGCACTTTTTAACTTATCACTATCCTCAGAACACATACCAATTTCTTGGAAGCATGTTAATATACTAATGTTCTGTAAGGTATGAAAGCCAGCAGATAAACCTAATAGCTACTGACCAATCAGCCTGATCAGATGTGTTCGCAAAATTCTTGAGACAATAGTCATTAACAGACTCTCCACTTTCTTGGAGATAGCATGAAAGTTGCCAGAAAAACAAAACGGATTCAGAAAATTTAGACAACAACTGACCACTTAGTCAGACTCAATGAAGAGATGTCGACAGCTTTAACAAAACCAATGCACTGTTTCCTTCTTTCTTGACATTGAGAGAGCATTTGATAATGTATGGCACAATGGTCTACAATTACATGTGAAGGAAATGTGACTACCACATGGAATTATTCACTGGTTATCTAATTTTTAAAAAAATAGAAAATTTGGAGTAAATGTAGAGGGAACTGGTGTTCCTCAGGGAGGGGTGGTCAGCCCTGTACTTTTCATCATGTATGGAAACAATTTGCCATTGAAGGATCCTAAGCATGGATTCTCCTCATAGTTTGCTGATGGTGTGGCAGTATGGAAAAGTGCCACAGCACCAACAATAGCAGCCATAAACATATAACAACAACAAAACAGAACAAACATTGTCTAAAATACAAAATAAAAATAAATGCAGCAAAAACACAACTTGTCTTTACATAGTTGACAAGATACAAAAAATACTTCAGCCTGAAGTGTATGTGAATGGAACACTACTTCTGCCTTCCACATTGGCAAAATTTCTGAGTCTAGCCTATGACACAAAACTAACCATGTAAATGAAATTAAAGTCTGGAAAAGAACCAACTGTACTCGGAGTCTCATTTGCAAGAATAGTGGAGCATCAACAGACAATATACGAAAAATGTACAAAACATGCATTACACCAGTAAATGACTATGCAGCTCCAGGATAGTAAGTTACAAAACAATTAAAACAAAGTTTTAAAACACACTCCTCACAACAGCATATTGAGTTCCCGGAGAAGCATCATTCAAATTCACACACAAATATTTAAACACACCAACCATACCAAATAGACTCTTACATCGTACAATAAAGTATTTTTTAAAAAATTGGATGAAAAATGAATTATTAAGCAAACTAGAGAGGTACCTCGCATATGATGAAGGTAGTCCTAAACACTTCTACCCAATTAACACATATTTTAAACACAAAAAAATGAATGAAAAAAAAGAGATAAAATAATAATATATATTTAAAAAAGGCCCACCATTACTAGACTTCTTTCTGACAAGACTGGTATATGTATACCAGTACATAGACATTGATCTTAAAAGGGTTGGAGTAAATTCAGCCCAATCTGACTCTAAAGCAGGAACTAACACCAACCAACACTGCATGATCATATAAATAAAAAACGGCAGAAGAGGTCTAAGAGCATCTGACCCTCCAGAGTACATATGATACCCAAAACCCAAGAGAGAGAACAATACAAAGTGCTCTATTTATTCTCAAATTTTGCTTTCTCATTGATATGTTTAACATTAACTTACTACAGATAAAGATATCTTCCAAGATCAAAATTAAAGATTTGTTTCTTTGAATTTCGCACAAAGCTACATGAGAGTGGCTGCACTAGCCATCCCTAAATTAGTCGTCCGAAATTGAAAGATCTACTCAGTAATAGATATTAGCTACTTAATACAATAAGCTGTTCTAGGCATTGAGTCCAATATCGTCACGTTTAACTCTTGTTTATGTGGGCATTGTGGTTATTAAAGCACAGAGTGTGATAAAAATAAATGTTTGTAAATATAATTTCGTCTCCACTATAACTTTATATTTACTTACATTAAAATTTAAACGTTTTATGTTACTAAGGTTATAAAAGTTTCCTAATTTCTGTGTTGCTAAGAAACTAATTCATTGTTGATATTTTTAATATTGTAAGCATGTGATTTTACAAACAACAAAGATGTCAGACAAATAATGTATTATAAAAGTTTCCGATTAAATGCCTAAAGCTGACAAAGTACAGAAACTAGAAGGTGAAAAATTTGTGGTAACACCACAGAACCACAATTCAATTTGGAAACAGCTTTGATTTTAATTCAAAATATACAAATTTAAAATGAGATGGAAAAAATCTTAAGATTACGTGTTTGTGTGTGTGTTTTCTTATAACAAAGTCACATTGGGCGATTTGCTGAGCCCACCGAAGGCTAAAGATTACGCGATTTTTACTGCAAAATATTATTGTTTGAGAATAATACTTGTTAGATAATCACAATTATTGTTATGAAAATTCTTTAAACAACTTGCCTGGCAGGTATATTATGTAACTTAAAAGCAAACAAAAACAAAAATGGACTTTGTAAGAAATTATAGTATATATATTTTAGGCAAAAGTCCTTGGTCTGAGTGAAGTCTATCATTCAAGGTTTCATATACAGTAGTCGTTCAGTTCAACAGTAAAAGATTGGCTTGAATTGTTGTGAATAAAATCATTAAATGCGTAATCTTCGCTTACCATTAAAATGTTATTGTTGTGACAGTTACAACACATGAAAGATATGACATTACATGACATGTCTCTCAAGAATTTTGCCATGAATCATAAAATCGTGGTGTAATGAGTAATTTATCTCTAAAGCTATTAAAGTGTTGTGGTCGTGACTTCAGGTTGTATCTGCAGAAATATTGAATGCAAGCTAAGGAGGTTATTACTTTATTAAACATGTCACTGGTTAGGTTTCATTTGAAATATTGTGTTCAGTGTTATTTTGAATTTTGCGCAAAGCTACACAAGGGCTATCTGCATTAACTGTCCCTAATTTAGCAGTGTAAGGCAAATGGGAAGGTAGCTAGTCAACAAAGCTCACCATCAACTGTTGGACGACTCTTTTATCAACTAATAGTGCAATTAAGTGCTTCATTATGAAGCCTCCATGTCTGAAATAGCAAGCATATTGGGTGTGATCAAGATTCAAGCATGCGACCCTCCACCTACGAGTCGAGTGACTTAACACCTGGCCTATTGTAATCAGTCTTTTCACCACCAACTCTCCCAAAAAAATTATATTTACCAAAAAGTTTTACCAACTTCAAAGCCATCTTCATGTTACTGAAGGGAGAAGAGTAATAACATTCATGAAAAGATGTTTTACACCTCATGAAGAAAATACAAAATCACATGTTCATTGCAAATTTAAACACCTTTTACACCCTTATTTTAAAAGAGACCAGAAAGCAGGGAGAATGGTGTTTCTGGTTTTAAATATTTCTGTGGGAGCATGCCTCTGGATCTTTCTTAAGATATTGTGCATAGAATATGGTGTAGAGTCACAAGCCAGCACTACATAGTACACTCAGAGGATTATCTCCCTGATTCATTTGTATCACCCACTTAAACATACTGAAAACTTTGCCTGTTGCTTTTTTCTGAAGAAATCTTAGCATATCCTTTCCATCCCTGGAGTAATTTTAGTAGCTGTGGTGTGAACAATTTACAACAAATCAGTGTCATGACTCAGACAAAGTTCACACAATATTTCAAGTGAAGACTATCGAGGACCAACTCGTGACTTGAATAGAAAGATAACGTCCTCTTTTTTACTTAATAATCAGTCCTTTATACATCACTATTCCTTCTTGTGTAAGAAGACCAAAGCTGTACACTACTTCATAAGTATTTGGTGGATCAGAGCAAGACATATTGATTATCTTTCTCATGAAATAGATTGATCCTTCAGGCACTTGACATCTTGTAATTCAGAAGTTACTTTTTGTTTCATAAATGTTTAACAGAATTTGAATTAATAACTTTTTCTTTAATAATGTTTTTTTTCATAAACCACAAAGATTTTCTGCACTTAATCTTTACCTATAGAAAAGGATTTTATGATTATAAAATTTATTTATTTTATTGTAATTTCTTCAATAAAGAAATATGATTTGATATAAAATTGTAGAAAGACTTGCCAACAGTGTGGTTAACAATGTAACTGAAATGTGTCTGAGGTAATTAACCACCTTAATACAAAAGTATCCAATACCAAATAATTAGTAGTAAACTGTATTTTAACAAAA